>APFE030161688.1:71851-140626 GCA_000404065.3 Pinus taeda
ATTAATAAAATAATATTTTAAAATCTAAAATTCTGGTTTTCATTAAATTTTTTTATAGTGGTATACTATATTTATTTATTTTGAATCAATACATTTTTATATAAAAACATTTCTAAGTAAAAAAAAATTAACAAATTTAAAACTTCTCCTTTGCTGGCTCATTCATAGACAGGTCCTTCAAGTTCAGATATTTGGAGACTCATCAAATGTGGTAAACTGGGTCAATGGGAACTTTAGATGCCGAAATTATATGTTGATGCCTCTGTTAGAAGAAATTCAAAATCTTAAATCTTCTTTCACTGTTCTATCTCTTGATCATATTTACAGAGAAAAAAATGATGAAGCTGACAGGTTCTCAAAAGCTGGCTTACATCAGGCTGTGGGTGCGTGGAGGATCAAGGAGCAGTTCCAGGACCAGATCCGTGAGACGGATATGGCCCCTTCCACTTAATGTTCTTTGTTTCTTGCTGATTTCGCGTCAGACCCAAAGGGACTCCTTTGTTGTCTCTGGCGGCTTTTCTTTTGTGAGCTTTTTCCCTCACATTTTCTTCTTCTTTTAAAATTCGGAGTCGCTCGACAGAACTCGTTTTTGTAAATTTGTGGTTCGTTTTTAATGAGCCCCGGATGTTCTGGATAGCCTCTGATATTATTAGGATATGGCTGTGTCAGGCCGAGCTCAGTTGACCTGGGTGAATTGGTTTCACAACAGAATTGCTTGATGACTTCGTGGGGAAGAATGGTTTTCCTCTTCCTGCTTTTGGCAGCTTTCTTATTTTGAAATTTAATATAAGAAAACAAAACTATGTTACGATTTGTTGAATCAATTATAGGATTTAGAAACTTGATAAAAGAGTAAGATAATGTAGAAAATTGTATTGTAGAAACAAACACGACATACATGATAAGCTAACTAGAAATTGTTGTTATAAACTTCATGCACCTAAAATCATGGAAAAAGAAACATAGCATATGGATCACAAGCATGAGGTACTAAATATAATTTATAAGGTACCCCACTTGCAAAAATCTTACCAAGTCTAAATTTGGTAGAATAAAGGAATGTGCACAACTAAAGTCTGCCTTTTGACCTTAACCTTTAAAAGTGTGTCTTTACATGAGTCCCACAACACAACGAGAAAGTTTCCAACTACTAACATACAAAATTCCCATCTCCATATTTCCATTTTTTATCATAAGACTTTTATGTCTCTCACTTCTCATTAAGCATGCACTGCTCTTTTACTATTAAGGCAGAAATCCTTACATTTAGTCCCATCGCAGAACATGAACCTTTCTATTACATGACATAGAAATCCCTGCCTCGTGGCTCCTATTATTCCGCGATCATTGACAATTCTAAAAAATGCATTATGAGTTCATCCCGTGGAATATACAATGAAAATTATGGAAAAAACAATCGTGTGAAGTAATACATGTAAAAAAAGAGTGTTGTGGGAAATGGAGGTATACACAAGAAGTGTGCAAAGGCAAGAATGTGTGTAGTTGTGCAAAAGAGAGAATGTGTGCGGAAGAGGAAGTGTTGTGCAGGACAAGGATGTGTGGAGGTTAGAGAAGTGAAATTTAAAGAGTGTAAGCACTAAATATAATTTATAAGGTGTCCCACTTGCAAAAATATTACCAAGTCTAAAACTAGTGGAACACAGGCATGTGCATAGGTAAAGTCCACCTTTTGGCCTTCACCTTTAAAAACGTGCCTTTACATAAGTCCCGTGGCACGATGAGAAAGTTTTGCAGCAACTAACATACACAATTTCCATCTCCTACTTGAGGAACACTATAAAATCTCACATGCGGCATCCAATTTTCCATTTTGTATCATAAGACTTCCCCATCTCACATTATATTAATTTCACTATGCTCTCTCAATATTAAGGCATAAATACTCACATGCAATCCCACAAAAGGACATGGACCTTTCTATTAAATGACATATAAATCCCTGTCTTGTAAGTCTTGTTAGTCCACAACTATCAACAAATTTAAACATGCATTATGAGTTTGTTTCGGGGAATGGATTTTGTGGTGAAATTTGTTGGGATAAGAAATTATTCATGGGGGGGTGAATCAGTAATTAGTGAGGTCATTGACTCTTAAGTTCAATTCTTATTTTCTCTTTCTATCTTGGAAATTACTCATGTGAGCATTCACAACATAATACATAGGTAACAATGTAAACCATTCACATGAACACACAAACTACCAGATTGAGCAACATGCATAGTTTGACATGGAAATTTTATGTGGAAACCTAAAGGGAGAAAGCCACCAATTTATTTGTTATTATGATGTAATTTAAGCTCCTGCTTAATTACATCAATTTTTTTGTGAGCACCCACTCACAAGAGGCCCCAACCCCCTTTAAATTAGCAAGCCATAACTTGCCAAGAGGCATCAACCTCTTATGAGTGCAGGATACCACTTGCTTTAGCCAACTGTTCTACTTTTCATAATTTTTTCAAACTGAGAAAATAAAGGCTTATTACTATTACATAGAAATATAAATACTTGGTAATTTGTTCCACACAAAACCTTCCTCTTTGTTCTACAGTCCTACTGCACACTTCACTACTCCATTTGTTATGGTCTCAACCTTCAACTGCTCTATATTATTATTAGTTCCTAAACACCATATCCTTTCTATTTGCAAACTCTCACTTGTAGCAATCCACACTCTTGACTGAGCATACATAAGTTTTTCCCCTTCTGGAAAAACTCATCATTTCTGAGTTTTTTTTCCTCTGAGACACAAAGAACAATGCAACCCCTATTATTAATCACTGAATGTCAAAGAGCATACTTCTACATGGCTACCGATTTTGTCGATGCATAGGATTTCCTAGCCACTGTAGTTGCATTAAAAATTAGAATGGACACCTGTGTGTTTCTCCATACCGAGAATTAAATATCAGTCAAATTGCACATTACAACAAGATTGTCCATGCTTATTAATTTCTCATGGAGTTAGATTGTACTCTGGGCATGGCCCTCTGAGTTATGGCCAAAGATTTACACTTAACATTATTTTAGATTGAATTCTTTGTATCATGCTAGGAAGCTCAAGCATGAATTTTTTTATTCAAGATAGGCTCCATTAATTATTCTTCACATCATGTTCCTCCGTAGTCTTATTGTCCTGTACTAGTCAATCACCCATTATCACTCATTAAGAAAACTATTTCCATCACCACCATTTCTTAATTCTAGTTGCAAAACCATTCCAGTGTCGGCCTAATTCAATTAAGGCTAATAGCCAATTTTCCATTGCCATTAATTCACATATGTAGTTGTTGAACAATTCAAGCCTTTACCATAACTATGGCACAACGCCACATATGGCACACCTGCCAAATATGGAGGATATTAAATATGTCGACCCATACATCCATTGAACTCCAAATCCCTTTGTAATAGGCCCATAATGATTTTTTTCATCGAAAAACACTACAAAATACCTCTTGGGAACCTCTTCAAATGGTAGCCACAAGGAATTAATCTACATGCATCAAACCTTTCATGCCCTCATTCACATGGCACCTACAAAACCAAGTCCTGGGTTAACCTTAGCCTCCAGCCTTCTCCTTCAGGATTACAAGTTAAGGTGAGTCCATATGCTACATGCATTGGCTAATCAAAAGCCTGCTGGGATGAATTGTAGTGCCACCATGATGCCTTCTTATCCTGACACATTTTTCTTTTTATTTGGCTCAACATCCTTTAAATTCTTGCCTGCAGTGATTTTACTTTATTAATAGCCTAAAGGACCTTGGTCACCAAAATACATTGAAACCACCACAAAACCATTACATGGGCATTCCTAACATTATTTGATGGAACCATCCAATGTCGACAATTTTCGTCTCCCAGCTCTATTATCCCAACCAAATCTCCTGGTGTGCCTTTGTTTTTCTCTAGGGTAAGCATTATGGGATTATGTGTTATGTGTGTTTTCCTGACGCCTCTTTCATTGGTCCTATTCTTTGATGTAATCATCATTGTATTCTGATGCATAGTCAACCCACTGCTCCCTCTCTATTCTCCTAAAAACCTTTCGGGTCAGGCATCAAGGATGACATGTCACGATGGGGATTTCACTGCTCTTATGGACAAATAAAAAAGCCACAAGGATGATATGTCAAGTGGGGGCCTCCCACTTCTCTCTCCTGACCTTATCATTGGTCAAATGCACTGACTCTTTCACCAACACAACATGGTGACTCATCCTAGCCCTGAGTCTCTGACCTTTTTAATATGTGCACTTTTGCAAACCTTTAGGAAATACTCAGTTGGGATGAGTTGTAATAGGATCCACTACCAGCCAATCAAAATTGTCTTTATTTTTGCTCTCTACATCACATTTTCCCAACCCTTTATTCAATATGTCTACTTAAGTATTCTTCCATGTTTGGAAAACATGCCAAACTTGGTCACCACTTTGACCCAGTCCATATTTAGCTTTTGCAACTTTGACTTTTAGGGCACCTAACTTTGACTAGAAATAAATCCTGATCCAAAAGGCCATTTGCAAACTTCAATATACCATTGGAAAACTCTTTCTGAGCACTATCTAATTGTACCACTTGAAGTGGCCTCTAAGCTAATATCCAAAGGTAGAAATTCCTTCAAATCCTAAGACTTCCCAACCATCATAGGTATATTATTTTAGATTCTTACCTCATCATGCTACTATGATGATTCTCTACCAAAGACTGCAACAACCATGGGACTCCCCCTGAATTTGACATACCATGCATATGTCTACCTTTCTCATCTAATGTGAATGCCAACACTATGCTCAATAATATCACCCTTTGGCATTGATGGAAACAAACCAAGCTCCCCTTGAAACGAAACATGGTTTTCTTCATCTCTACACTCCCCTTGGCATTAGTAGCTATTCCACTCAAAGAATTCTTCTCCCCCTTTGACATCAATTACAAAGGATACAACCAATGGAAGAATCTTCCATTTAAACTTTTCAGCCTACTCTTCAAATGATTCAACAAGCTAAGTAGCTACCAAAACATATTAAATTTGAGTCATTTGGTTGGAGGAGCCACAACTCCTATTTATTTCCCGAGATACTCAAAGGGTTCCTGTGCTAGACGTTTACTGAACAAATATGCAAGTTTCTCATTAGTGGCCACATAATCAAGTCGAACAATATTAACAACAACATATTCTCTTAAGAAGTGATAATTGATTGGTATGTGTTTGGTCTTTCAATGCATGACAATATATTTAGAAATGTTGATAGCACTAGTATTGTCACACATGATTGGAATTGAATTAATTAACTACACCTTGATGTCCTTTAAGGTAAACTTCATCCATAGAATTTGTGTGCAACAAGTGGTAGTTGCAATATACTCTACTTCATCTGTTGATAATGAGATGGATTCTTATTTCTTGCTAACCTAAGGCACTAGAAAATATCCCAGAAAGGATCCAACTCCAGAGGTGCTTTTCCTTTCACAAAAGCTTCCTTCTCAATCAACATCAATATAAGCTATTAATCTAAAATATTTGTGTCTGGAATACCATAAACCATAGTCTACTATGCCTTATAAATATTTGAAAATAATTTTTACAACAATCACATGGCTTTCTTGAGGGCATGCTTGAAATCTAGCCACCAAGACTACTGCTTGCATGATATCTGGTCTTGAGGCTCTGAGGTATAACAAGCTTACAATCTTTGATTTGTAGACTGCCTAATTTAATTGAGGTGTCTCATCTTCTTTAGATAACATATAACTAGTAACCATGGGGGTACTAATTCTCTTGTATTCCTCCATCCCTAGTTTCTTTAGTGTTTATCTTAAATACTTGGATTGGGAGATGAAGATGTCTTCTTTAGATTGAGAAATTTGCAACCCTAGAAAGAAGGATAGTTCTCCTATCATGTACATATCAAATTCATTTTGCATACATTTTACAAATCGGTGTCCCAATCATTCCAAGTCACTACCAAAGATTGTATCATCTATATAAATCACAACAACCAAAAAGTGATTATCTTCAAATATTATATACAAATTATTTTCAACAATACGTCTCTTGAAACCTTGTTGTTGAAGGTACTTATTCAATCTTTCATACCAAATTCTAGGAGCTTGCTTGAGCCCATACATAGCCTTTTTTAATTTTCAAACATAATCTTCATTCTCCAAGCCTCATGAAACCTTATGTTTGTTCTATATATACTTCTTCCTCCATATCACCATTCAGAAAATCCGATTTCACATCCATCTAGTATACCTAGATGTTCATGTAACTGGAAACAAAAAGAAACATTATGATGGCTTCTAATCTTACTATAGGTGCAAAGGTTTCTTCAAAATATATCCCTTCTATTTGTGTATACCCTTTGCAGACTAGTCGAGCCTTGTTCCTGATTATTTGACCTTCATCATTTAGCTTAGTTTTGAAGACCCATTTGGTGCCTATAACAATTTTATTTTTGGGTCTTCGAAAAAGCTCTTAAGTGTCATTATTTTCAATTTGATCCAACATTTCCCTCACCCAAGACTTATCTTCACTTTCCTGACTAAGATTCTTATGCTTAATTTGAGACAACGGAGAAAGTTTTGCACAACTTGAATTTGAAAGGAATCTCCTCGTAGTTTGAACACCGAGTATTTGATCACCAATAATTTGAATTTTAGGATGTTGTTTCTGCACATACCTTGAAGGGGTTTTGGGACTTTGTGTTGTACTCTTTTCTTCATCTTTTTCATCTACCTCTACTTCATCCTAGTTTGAGAATCTGGTGGCTAAATTTCCTTCTCCATCTAATTTTACATCTTCTTTGGATGGCTTTGATTGTGGTAATGTTTCATCCACTACAATGTCAATTCAATGTTCAACCAATTTTTTTCTCTTGTTGAATCATTTGTATCCTTTTCTTTTGATTGAGTATCCAAGGAATACACCTTCATCAACTCAAGAGTCAAATTTTCCAAGATATTTGTCATTCCTTTTGATATACCATTTTCTCCCGAATACTTTGAAATGTTTAATTGATGCTATCCTCCCTTTCCATAACACATTGGGAGTCTTATCACTGATAGGTCTCAATTATTTTCTGTTTGATAAATAAACAACTAATTGTGCTACTTCCCCCCAAAAGGTGTGTGGGACCTATGTTTCATCCATCATGGCTCTGGCAATCTCTTGAATTTTTCTATTCTCTCTCACTACTACTCCATTTTGTTGTGGGGCTTTAGCCACTCGGTACTGTATCCTTATGCCATGCTCTTCATAATACTCATCAAATTATCTTGAAGCAAATTCTCCACCCCTGTCTAATCTTAAACATTTTATCTTTAAATCTTTCTCATTTTCTACTTGAGCTTTAAATATTTTGAATTTTTTCAGAGCCTCTTAATTTTATTTTAACAACATTATCCAAGTGGGTGTTGGAAATACTGAAGGGGGGGTGAATCAATATTCCTTAGCATTGATCACTTTTAAATATTTTCAAAGCATTAGTTAATCTTCAATTATTAATAATGTTTATCCAGTAACAACAATAAACAAAATAACACAATAGGCACAAGAATTTTAGATGGAAAACCCCCTCCAGTTAAGAAACCACCAAATGCTTTTCTAATAAATTCTTTAATATTCAACCCCAACTAAAATGAAAGTTAAAACTTGCTAGAATTCTAGAAAGGCATTCTTCTCCATCTCCCACTGGAAGGACGCCCCAACGCCCTTTCTTCAGTAGTCAACTGAATGGATGTCCCAACAACGTAGACCAACCTACCACCCTGAAGTGTTCACAGGATCCAACCTATAGGCGACTTCATGCACCTTCCTAGCACCTCCCTACCACCCTCTAATGATAAAAAGTGAGACAATGGTGTGGACTCCCATACCAAGGACAATGATCCACGATACAATATGATTTACAATGATTTTCTTATACTTTGTCGAACACCCAATCACATTATGACCTGCAAACCAACCACGACATCATCCTAATGGTGACTCCTATACCTCCAAAAAATGTCTCTTTGACTCTAGGCAGATTGAATCTTTTACAATAATGACTCTTTCATTGATGACTCTTTTACAAATTTACAATGATGACTATTTTACATTATTGGATTTTTGACAAGACCTGACACTTGACTCGACATTGCTTCTTGAATTACTTGTAGCTGCTAAGGTACTATTGTGCTTACTTCAAGTAATGGTACTTTGTCATTGCATGTCCTTCAAGTATGTGTCTGAGTTGTTCTAAAGTGTCATCATTCTTGCACATGCATTAACAAACAAGACCTAAACAAATACAAAACAATATACTTATGTTTTCTTGCAAAAACATATGTCAGAGATGATACTCAAAATTCAAATGCAAACACTAATCATACATACCTTGCTGTAATAGACTTACCCTTGATTGTTGATGTGTGATCCTTATTACAATGATCCTTGAATGCATACTTTGTCTTTCCTTCGAGGAGCTCAATATTGAATCTATTGTATATATGTATATTCTTATTTACAAGGTCTGAAATTTTGTCCTTTGGTAGCCATCTAAGTCCTATTTCTAACCACATAGGTCGGATCGAGATTGGATTCTTTAATAAAGAGTTATGCCTCATCTCCCATGATGACCTAATTATAGATTGGTTCAGTAGAGAAAATTTGTATGAAGTGCCATGTGTCACTTTTTCAACTTTTGGACTTGAAAATGATACCCCAAAAACTATAGTCTATCCTCTTTCTATCATTATTTACAAAATTTGAATCCAATGCTTAAAGAGAAATTTATGATGATTTTTCTGAGGTCACCTGTTTGACATGGAATTTGGGAGCCTACAAAAACCCTAACTTCCTCAGATAATATCTCTGATATAGCTAACCAAGATCTAAAATTCGGTTATGAGGTTCATCACGATTTCAGCTCAAATGATTTTTGATTTTAGCTTTTTAAGCTTGGTAAAAAAGTTATAGTGAAAATTCCACGATGACCTATTTTAAGTAAAGAAATCCTAGAATCCAACGCTCTAAAATTGCTTCAAGACAAACCTTCAAAATTGATCATAATTTTGTGCTCTAACCAGATCTCAATGAAACCTTAAAATCCCTGCAACAGATCCTTCATTAGAATCTCATGAGGTCAGAAAAATTATAGAGGTCTTCTCACAAGATAGTTTGTTGAAAAATGCTTTCATGAGGAGGATATGATGATCACAATTTATAGAAATGTCTTAGGTTGAGAGGGTCGTCAACAAGTGAACATTGGAGGGATTTTAGGAGATTAAAACATTATTAATTACTAACTATTCAATGACTACAACAATTGATGGGTTCCATGCCACAACCCCATGGGGTTTTAGCCCACTAACTAGGGGTACTAAATTCAAACACAAATATCTCTCAAACTGTGAAGAACTATGTGGCGTGCCATATATCAACAAAAACATATTGACAAGTAGAATCCATATAGAAGATCCTTGAATTAAGATGCAATGAGTTTTCAGGTCAAAATGCCCATACAAGATCAGGGTAGCCCCTAGTGCTGCTTGGGTTGACATCAATGACAACCTTTGATCAACAATCTCCCCCTTTAGCATTGATGGCAACACAAGTACTCCCCCTGCGATCAAGACACCTCTTCCTACTGCCTTCTCTCCCCCTTTGTCATCAATTGCATAGGATAAATCCCCCTTACAAACTGTCATCCTACGAACCTGTACACACCTCCACTCCCCCTTAATGCTTGGTTAGATAAGGGAAAGAGTCTAATGAGAACTTGGAAGAATCCCAAGCTTTTGGAGAAGATGCTCAAATGATTCATGAGGTAATGGTTTAGTAAAGATGTTAGAAATTTGTTCCTTTGTGCAAACATATTCAAGCTTGCTATTATTTTCAACAACCTGCGCTCTAACGAAATGATATTTGATTGGAATTTTCATTGTTTTTGAATGCCTCACATGATTCTTGGAGATACTGATGGCACTGGTATTATCGTAGAAGATGGGAATAGGCTCATCAAACTTGACTTGAAGATCTTGCAAAGTTTGCTTAATCTTGAGAACTTGAGTACAACAAGTTGCTACCATGATATATTCTGCTTCCACTATGGATAACGATATTGAATATTATTTTTTACTTAACCATTAAACAAGGAAACCATCTAGATAGAATGCTGCTCCACTGGTACTCTTTCAATCATCATCACTTCCTACTGAATCTGCATCTGTATAATCTTGGATAACTATATCATTTCCTTTGGGATACCATAAACTATATTATGTTGTGCCTTTAATATATCGAAGAATTCTTTTGATGACAATAATATGAGATTCTTTTGGTGCTGCTTGGAATCTCACTACCTATACAACTTCCTGCATTAAGTCTGGTCAAAAAGCTATCACGTATAGAAGACTGCCAATCATAGATCTATACAACCTCTGGTCCACATCCTTTGATGAATCTTCTAAACTTAACTTGCAACTTGTTACCATTGGGATAAGGACAAGCTTGAAATCATCCATATTGAATTTATTGAGCATTTCCTTGATGTACTTGGTTTGATATATAAATATTCCTTTATCCTGTTGAGATATCTGAAGCCCTAAAAAGTATGTCATCTTGCCAAGTAGAGACATTTGAAACTCACTTTGCATCTTTGTGGCAAAGTTTTTACTTAATTTGTCAGCATTGCTTCCAAAGATTATATTGTCCACATATACCTCGATAATTGTTAGGTTATCTTGATCCACTTTCAGATAGAGATTGTTGTTGGCACTTCCTTTCTTGAATCCTTGTTGATGTATATATCCATCAAGATGAGCATTCAAGCTCTAGGAGCTTGTTTGAGACCATATAGTCCCTTCTTTAATCTGCAAATGTAGTCTTCCTTGTTAGAGAGAAGAAAAAATATTTAGGTTGTTCAATGTAAAATTCTTCTTCCAATTCACTATTTAGAAAGGCTGACTTAACATCCATTTGGTACACCTTGATTTTTCTCGAGCATGCATATGCGAGAAACATCTTGATAGCTTCCATTCTGGAAACATGAGCGAATGTTTCTTCAAAATCAATTCCTTATACTTGCTTGTGCATATCCTTTGCAGACTAATATTACCTTATTCCTGTTAACTTGTTTGTCCTCATTCAACTTTTTTTTGAAGACCCATTTAGTTCCAATAACATTTTTTATCCTTTAGTCGTGGAAGAAATTCCCAAGTGTCATTCTTCTCAATTTGATCCAGTTCTCCATTCATAATTGCTACCTAGTGTTCATCTTGACTAGCTTCCTCAAAATTACTAGGCTCAAAATTTGCTAAAAGAGTAAGGTGGGCTTGGCATGATGAACAAAGATGTCGATTTATTTTGGTTCTAATTCCTTCATTTATGTTTCCAATGATTTGATTTGACAGATGATTCTTTTGACACCATTCTCTTCAAAATTTTGGAGAAGTTTCTTGTACATTATGCTGATCATTTCTTATTTCCTCTTGGTTGAATGTTGTTTCCTTATTTGATTGGACTTGTTCTAGAGCTTCTTCTTCATCCTTCATAGATTCTACCTCAATCCCCTTAGAGATAACCTCATTGTCATCCTTTAGAACACAACCTACGTCAAAAGTAACATTTATGCTTTCAACTATTTGTTTTCACCCCAGATTTTAGCATCTATAAGCCTTTCTTTTGCGTCAACACGGCAATCAAACTTGCCCAATTTTTGGTCTTCTCTTTCGATTTAGGATTTACTTCCAAATATTTTGAAGAATTTGGCATTATCCGATATTCCTTTCCATAGTGCGTATGGAGTCATGTTACGATTGTTCCTCAACAAACCTCTATTTATAATGAATACAAATGTATCAATTACTTGAACCCATAATTTGTCATCTAATTTTGAGTCATTTAACATTGTTCTAGCCATTTCTTATATGGTTCTATTTTTTCTTTCAGCAACTCTATTTTTCTATGGTGTTCTGGCTGTTGAGAATTACCTTTTTATTCCATTTTCGTCATAGTAATGCTGAAATACCTTGGTAGTGAATTCTCCACCATTATTTGATTTCAGACATTTGATATTCAAATCGATTTTATTTTCAATCAATTCCTTGTATATTTTAAAACACTCAAATGCCTCATACTTTCAATGGACCCATGTTCCATACTTTCAATGGACCCTGCTACACAAAAAATGAGAAATACATGAAAAAACGTGATTGTAATCACATTTTTCATGTATTTCTCATTTTTTGTGTAGTAGATTCCATCAAAGGTATGCAACATGGGTACTCCTTGGATGAGGAATCAATTTTTGCATACAATTCATGTTGTCGCTCGAAATTTGAGTAAACCCATAAGGAGACAAGTTGAAAATACTAGTTGAAAAAATAGTTTTTTCCTTTTTCCCTTTAAAATTTGATGATGTAATCTAATCTTATTTTGTCCTTTCCACTATTACTTATTGGTTTCCTTAGGATGCCCATTTTGGACCTCAAAACTCCCCTAATGTGTTCTCCTTCTTCATCAGATGCCTCTTGCTTATTGTGCTTGGCCATAAAAAATACTCTTCCATTCATTTCTTCTTCGTTATCACTGTCTTCATCAAATGAGGAGCTATCTTCTTTGGAGAATAAACTCTTCTTAAACCACTTATTCTTGCCTTGCTTGTTGTACTTCCTAGGACCTTTCTTTCCCTTCGTAATGACCTCATTTTTGTGAGGACACTTGGCTGCAAAATGCCTAACCACAATCAAAACATATTAATGGAAGTTTACCTTTGAATTTTCCCGTACCTATTCTCATTTTCTGCGTGAAGTAGGTAAATTCTTTATCTAAAAATTCTTCTTCATCTTCTTTCTTTTATTCATCCTTACAACTGCAAGTTTTTTCTTTCGGAGTCTGTGTGTTCTTAATAGTTTTCTTGGATGTGGAAAATGTTGTTTCTAAGTGAGATGTGTCATCCTCTTCTTCAATCCTCATTTCATATGCCATAAGAATTTCGTGCAATTCATTTATGCTGAGATTGGTCGGAAGAAAAATACCTTAGGGTTTAATCTTGTTGGCAAGGTTTTGAGGATCTTTCGGAGAACAATTTTTTTGTTGATAGGTTCTCCCAAACCTTCCAATGTATTTTTTTCTTCATGAGCATGCTGAAGTATGCAACAATATCTTCATCTTCCTTCATTATGAGTTGCTCAAAATTTTCCCTGAAAATTTGAAGCTTTGCTTCTTTCACTTGTGAGTCACCTCCATATTTATTCTCAAACTTGCATCATACCTCTTTAGTGGTTTTTCAACTCAATACCTTAATATAGATAGATTCGATAAGCCCATTGATAATAATATCTTTGGCCTTTGCATCATACACCATATCTTTCTTACCTTGTTCATTCGAGGTTGATGTGAATACTTTTTCAATGATTTCCCATACTTCGTATCCTTGTGCTAGCAAATGAACTTGCATTCTTCCACTCCAAAGTGCATAGTTATTTCCATTGAACAAAGGAAATCTATTCTTGGTGTATTTCATTGATCTCCTTCCATTTGTTTTACTGTTGTTGAAGGAACCAATCTCTGATACCAATTGTTGGAAATACTGAGAGGGCGGGTGAATTAGTATTCCTTAGAAATGAGCACTTTTAATATTTTCAGAGCATTATTTAATCTTCAATTACTATTAATGTTTATCCAGTAACAATAGTAAACAAAAGAACACAATAGGCACAATAATTTTAGGTGGAAAACTCCCTCCTAGTCAAAAACCACCGAACACTTTCTAATAAATTATTTAATATATAGCCCCAATTGAAATGAAAGTTAAAAATTCCTAGAATTCTAGAAAAACATTCTTCTCCACCTCCCACTAGAAGGATGCCCCAAAACCCTGGTTTCTTCAGTAGTCAACTGAATGGATGCCCCAACATCCTAGACCAACCTACCACCCTTAAGTGTTCATAGGCTCCAACCTGTAGGCGACTTCATGCACCTAAATAGCACCTCTCTACCATCCTATAATGATCAAGAGTGAGACAAGAGTGTGGACTCCCGTACTAGGGACAATGATCCACAATACAATATGATTTACAATGATTTTCTTGTACTTGACCGAACACCCAATCACACTATGACCTGCAAGCCAACCATGACATCATCCCAACAGTGGCTCTTATACATCCCAACAATGCCTCTTCAACTCTAGGTATATTGACTCTTTTACAATAATGACTCTTTCAATGATGACTCTTACAAATTTACAGTGATGACTCTTTTACAAATTTACAATGATGACTCTTTTATAGCACTAGATTTTTGACAAGACCTTACACTTGACTCGAAATTTCTTCTTGGATCACTTTCAACTTCTGAGGTATTGTTGTTCTTTCTTCAAGTAATGTTACTTTGGTATTGCATGTCCTTTTGGTATGTATCTGAGTTGTTTTAAAAAGTCATCCTTCCTACACATGCATTAATAAGCAAGACCCAAACAAATACAAAACAATATACTTACACTGTCTTGCAAAAAAATATGTCAGAGATGATACTCAAAATTCAAATGAAAACACTAATCATACGTACCTTTCTGTAGCTAACTTACCCTTGATTGTTGATGTGTGGTCCTTACTGTAGTGATCCTTGAATGCATACTTTATCTTGTATTAGAGGAGCTCGATATTGAATATGTTGTATATATGTAATTTTGGATCTCCAAGGTCTGAAATTGCATCCTATGGTATCCTTTTGAGCTATATTTCTAACCCCACATTTCTAATCATCATTGGATTCTTCAAGAAAGAGCTATGCTTAATCTCCCATGATGACCTGATTATAGACTGGTTGAGTAGAGAGAACTTTTATGAATTACCATGTGTTACTGTTTCAATATTAGGCACTAAAAATGACACCCAACAAGCTAAATTCCGTCCTCCTTCTATCATTTTTTACAAAATTTAAATCCAATGCTCAGAGAGAAAGTTATGATGATTTTCTCGATGTCACCTGTTTGACATGGAATTCAGGAGCCTGCAAAAATCCTAACTTCCTCAGTTCATATCTCCAAAAATATAGCGAAACAAGATCCTAAATTTGGTCACAAGGTGAACCAATATTTTAGATAAAATAGCCTTTAATCTTCACTTCTTAAGCTACACAGAAAAAAAGTTAAAGCGAAAATTCCCCGATGACTTGTTTGAAGCAACAAAATCCTAGAATCCAAGGCTCTAAACTTGATTCAAAACATACCTCCAAACTTGATCATAATAACCAGACCTCGACAAAACCTTAAACTCCCTGCAATAGATCATGTGTTATAATTTCATGAGGGTTGAAAAATTACAGAGGTCTTCTCACGAGATAGTTCATTGAAAAGTGCTTCCATGAGGAGGATATGAGGGTCACAATTTATAGAAATGTCTTAGGTTGAGAGGGTCTTCAACAAGTGAAAGTTGGAAGGATTTTAGGAGCTTAAAAAATTATTAATTATTGATTATTCAATGATCAAAACCACTTATGATTTCCATGCCACAACCCCATGGGGTTTTACCCCACTAACTGGGGTTACTAACTTCAAACACGAATATCTCTCAAATAGTGAAGAACTGCATGGTGTGCCATATATCAACAGAAACATATCGATGAGTAGAATACATATAAAATATTGTTGAATCAATATGGAATGAGTTGTCAAGACAAAATTCCCATGCAACATTGGGGTATAACCTGGTCCTGCTTGGGTTTACATCATTGACAGCCACTGATCAACAATAGCTGTAGTAAAATCATCAATAAATAGAATAAAATACCTTTCTCCTCTAGGGATTTTTGTCCTTGTTGGAAAAAAGATATCAGTATGAATCAACTCTAAGGGTTTTTAGTTTGAGAACTCATTTGTCTTGAACGAGTCCTTCTCTACTTTCCAAACTAACATGAGTTGTAGATTGATTCGTCGGGCTTTGACAATCTTGGGAATACTCTTACTTCCTCTATATTGCTTATTTTTGTCAGAATGTAAAAATTTATATGAAAAACTCTCCTATTCCACAACCAATTTTGATTTTTCTTAATTAGTAGCATCTTACTCTAGAGTCATAAAAAATGTATACATTATTGTGAGTCCTAACTGCCTTTCCCACTAGCTTTCCATTTTCTTCCTTTTGGATCTCACATTCTTCGGATCAAAAAGTCATATTATAGCCAATATGAGACATGTTAGAGTCCAAACCTAACCCCTTTTTATGTAATAAGCCCAATGGGCTGAGTCAGAGTCATGTTTAATTAGAGAGTCAATAAGACCCACATTAATAATTGTAAGTGGTTGACTCGCATTAGAGAAAAGGGACCACAATTAGTTGTAAACATGCCATAGTTAATAAATAAAGTGGTTAACTATGTTATGCAAGGGACCACTAGTAATTAGGGTTTTGGATGTCATGTATCTATAAATAGTCTTAGTTAGTAAAGGAAAGATCATCGAGTCTTATTTCAAGTGAGATTTTCTCTGTTGGAGGTTTCCCCATCGATGAGGCAAGTAAATATTGAATATGTTTCTGAATAATAAAATACTTTGCCGTTTTTATCATTTCATGTGATAATTTTGTGATCTGGGCTATATTTCTTTGTATTTATGGTATTATGGTTTTCTTACAGGTTAAGAGCCTAACAAGTGGTATCAGAGCACTTTCCATTTCCAGTTGTACCTCCAATTTTTGCAGGTGTCTTTTTAGGCTAGAGACGTGTTCTGACATATTTAAACCACAAGATCTGTCATTGAGCACATAAAACTGTGGATTTGGGGAGGCATGCACACATGAACTTCAAGAGGTGGCCATGCTAGTTGGACACCCTTATAACCCTTTTTGGTACCCCTTCAAGTAGTAGCGCATTAGACATAACCATGCATGGACTACACTTCCACGTACCCTTAGCTGTATCAAAAGCCTCCTAGGCTCACCCGAAACCTAACCTTAGATAAGTTGTCAGCCACCTTGCTACTACAGTGCATTGAGAACAACACTCGAGGAGATTACTTGTGCGTACAATAGGGTAGTTACGTAGTACATATGAGGGTATGGTCGATCCTCTTAATTAGTGCACTGAAATATTGGACGAGTACTATTTTTAGACCCTTGCATTTATTACGATCTATAGCACCTGACAGTCTTTTGTGACCATAGTTCCCTCTGCTATTTGAAGAACACCCTCTACCTTATATTCGAGATCATATCCCATAGTTGAGGTTATGTCGCGGTCGTACAAATCAGATTCAATAGTTGGGGTTTTCACAGTGTAGATCAAACTCTTTGTTCAGTGAGGGTTTTGGCCATTATAGTCCAGATCCGATTGTCGCAACACATTCAATAATACCAAGACGTTGGGATTTTTGTTACTACAATCCTAACCCGATTTTCGCAGGACATTGGGCATGATCAAGCTTTTTGGAATCTGACCACTGCAATATTGATTAGCGGGGAGTAAAACTCCTTTCAAAGTAAAAAAATAAAATAAAATAAAAAATTGAGGCCATCCTGAGATGCTTGCAAGAGAATTATCCCATAAGCTTCAAGACGACGAGTTGGTTACAGTGGAAACATTCACTTGTAAGCCCCCAATTTTCCAGCGGTCCCAATTTTTTTCTCGACATGACTTCAAATGACCCACACCATTAGACTTCTGAGCTCACCCTCCTTCAAAGAAGACTACTCTTAAGTAATTGATTCCCACATAGAAGGAGAATCCAACCATCACATTCACTTACGTGGAAATCACCACCATTCCAACCACTAGACACCCAAGCTAGACATGTATAAATTTGATGGATCTAACCCCGTAGTATGGGTAGAAAAAATGGAACAATATTTCTCCCTTAATGATATCTGCGAAGATGAAACTAAATTACATGTGGGAGCCCTTTACTTGTACCAAAATATATGGCACTGGTGGAAGTGGCATAAGAAATGTTATCCAGGGAGAGAAGCTTGGAACATGTTCTCAAAAACCATATGTGATCGCTTTGATTTTCAATCTATTATTTTGGGTCATCTCACTGAGATTCGACAAATAAGTACAGTAAAGGACTATATTGTAGCCTTTGAGTAATTGGCCATAAGAACTGACGGTCTAGGAGATGACTTCTACTTGGAGTGTTTCATCATTAGCCTAAAAGAAGCCATCCAAGCCCATGTCTAGATGCATCACCTAGCTACTTGGTTGGACACATGCGTCAAGGCCTTAGGTGTGGAAATCACCTTAAATGGCTAGTCACATCATCCAAATTTCTTCACCAAGGTGCATCCCACCTAGGCTCAGGGCCCCACCCAAAGACTTAAGGCTCAAAATATGTCACCAGCAGAAATGGCCAAAAGAAGAAAACAAGGACTGTGCTACTCCTGCGATGACAAGTACTCCCTTGGGCATGAATGCAAGCAACCAAAATTATTTCAAATTGATGTTATTGATAACAAATCAGCAGAGGAAGCTCCATGCCTTGAGGTACTCGAGGAATAAGCTGGGGAAACCCAAATCGACAATGATCTCATAGATACATCAGATGAGACTGTTATATCACTACATGCCTTGGATGGAATTTCTTCACCTCAAACTCTCAAAATTTAAGGCTTTATTAAACATCGACCAGTAGTGGTATTGATTGATAATCGAAACACTCATAACTTTATCCATAAGGGAGCCACAGAAGTTGTTCATTTCTTTATGCGTGCAGTATCTAATTTCCAATTCCTTATCATTGATGGGGGGGCCATGAAATGTGAAGGCCATTGTGAAAATATTAAGGTACAGAGTGATGGATCCAGCTGAGATCTACTGTGGTAATCATAGTTGTATCAATATCTCTGAGAATCCTAAATTTCACGATCGATCTAAGCATATAGAGATTTGGTATCACCATTTGCAAGACTCTTAGAAAAGGTAGATAATGTTGCTACAATACATTTCGACAAAGGAACAAGATAATGACATTTTGACAAAGGCCTTGTCAAGAGGGAAGTCTAAGTTCTGGAGGTCCAGAATAAGGGTGGTTGATGATCCCTTTCTTATTAAGAAGGAGTTTTGAAAAATGTAGCAAGAAATTCTCAATTTCATTTTTCCTTGATTAAATTGAGAAAATTTGAATTTCCACATCATCAGACAACTTGGATGCAGTTAACTTATGTGAGATGGATTGTGTCACCTATTTTACTCAGTAAATTCAAGTTGGAGGAGTTAGAGTTTAGTTAAGCATGTGTGATAGCTAATTTGTAGCAATCAAGGTCAGAAATTTCATGTTGTTTTTAGCTAAACTAGTTCCAACTATTGGAGGAACTAGTGGAAGGTCAGTTGTACAGTAAGACTTTATTCTAACTCAGTGATCATCCAGTTAACTGATCAATCAACCAAAAATAGCTAGTGCATGCAGATAATTCAATTTCCCCAACTCTGGTGGCGATTCCAAGGCAGTGTAACATTAGTTGTAGACTAGTCTTGAGTATACATGTGTTGCATGCAGTCAAATGATAAACCTTGGGAATTGCACAATCAATTGGAGAAATTTCCTAAATAATAGGGGCCTAAGTTATTAAGGAATTATGTAAGAAAATAGGGGTTCAAGCAAAGGAAAAAATTGACTAAGTCTGGGTGAGAGCTTCGCAGTGAGCAGAGAAATAGGTTATTCACTTGCAGATTGTGCTTAGTTGAGAAAAGAAATTGTAATACATCTCTATTCATCAGATTAATGCAAGAAGGCATAGGGTTTTTAGCATATTGTTTTCCCCTAGAAAAATATTGAGTACATGTGTGTTATTTCTCATTACATGTTTGTGATTGATGTTCTAAATTGTGAATTGAATTCTGTAGAGTGGTAGAGTAGGTTTGTATCTTGTGATTTTGATTAAAACTTCATGACCAGTTACAAATCTAAATTGTAATTTCCACATTTGGGGCATCTAGATTAAATGAACAGTGTAAGCCTTGGAAAATTCTATATTATGGAAAAGGTTTGGATATTCTAGTGGAGTGCAGTAATCTAGGGTCCATGAGTTTGGAAGGTTTGTCAAAGTGAAAATTGTGTTCACACTCGAATATCCTCTAGAACCATATATAAAGGACTATGCTACATTACATGGATAATTTGGTTTCTACGAGACCTATGAGTGGGGTTGAGGAGGAAAACACCATGGTTTCACTATTGTGTGTTTACATTATGACAAATTTGATGTCCTTGATGACAGCCTACTTGATGAAGTTTTTCAACATGATGATAATAGGATAATTTTACAAGCTAGTACACATGTGACAGAGCGTTTGGACAAAGGGAAGGTAGTCCATGGATAGAAGAAAGATTAAGGTGATGTTTTGAGAAATACACATGGGTTATGTAAAGAAAAATTGTGTACATACGTGGGTATGTTGAAGAAAAGTAACGTAAATTTTTCGTACCATGGTATTCTAAATACTAGGGATCTTTACCATGGTATTGCCCCATAGTAATGAGCATAGCAACAAATATTTGATCCCGTCCAGGAATATCATTGGCATTACTAAGGGTTTGGCCTAAGGTATTGGTTAATTCCTAAGCTATATAATGAGATGGAGATCAAAGTGTTGTGTGTGCAAGTCATGGGTTATTAGTGAATTGTTTGATATGAAAAAGTATGTACCAGGAGTATGATTATGGATCATATCCAATAGATATGAAATGACTATACCTTGAATAATCTGCTTACAGGTTGGTTTTTCTATGGTGATAATGTTTTGACATGTGTTTGTTACTATGTATAGGTTTGAATGAAGTTCTATTATGTAGCAAAGGTATGAGTCAATAATCACAGATTTGTAAGAAAGTTTTTTTAAGAAAAAACATGTGCATACGCGGATCAGATTCTGATTAGTAGTGTATTGATTTTGCAATTTCAACAAATCTATACGCAAGTATCAAATAAGAAAGAAGCATACGTACGAGGAAGTGTTTGGTAAGGGTCACGTATATATGCTATGGTTTTTCTGAATGTGATGTCTAATCATCTTAATCAATCTTGTTGTCTTTGTTGTTCTCTATCAATGAACTCTTTCATGATGATATGAGTTTAACAGTGATGATTGAGGTTAAATTATTTTTGGAATGACTTGTTGAATAGTAATGATGCAACTATCTATATCTGGTTCATATATCTGTGTTTGTCTTTGTAAGTGATTCAGTGAGTATTTCAGTATGACAATGACTCAATTTCAAGGTTCAATGTTTTGAGATCTGTACGTAAGTATTCTTCATGGAAAGTGCATATATATGCAGATATGCTTAAGAATAGTAGCATATATATTTTGATATATGGATGATCAGGGTTTGCAGTGACAAAATCTGGTTTTTGTGACAAAATGTATGCGGATTTGTATTCTGGTGAATGTATTTACAGTGATCTAACTACTTTAGTTGTTTGAGATTAATTTGTGTCTCAGTTGGTACAATGATTAAGTGATTTGTTATGATGATTGGTTTCAATTTTAATATTTGATATTTAACTTAAATGATGGAAGTGGGTAGAGTCTGAAAATTTGATAAAACGTGGCCTACAAATTTCATTTTGGTTTAGGTGGATCCAATATGAAAATTATGAAATGTGGTCCACAGAGGTGTTGAGGGTTGGGGCCTTCAGTGAGGAATTCAAATATTCCTTCTAGTGGTAGTTGGTAAATCTAATCAGGGGGTTGGATCTCCCTTCCAGTGGGTATCGGTAAACGAGATCAAGGGGTTAGAGCTCCCTTCCAGTGGGTGCTGGAGAATGAGAGAAGGTTGTAGACATCTACAGGAGGGTGCTTGTGTGATGGTATGAGTTTGCACTAGTACAAGGTTGTAAGATGTTTTCTTTATAATAAAAGATAAAGGTAGAGACGAAAACATCATTGGTTTTCTACCACATTGAGTTTCCACCTAAAACTCCTGGTGTTCATGTGTGTTGATGTGTTGCTTATGTGTGATGGTTTATTATTTTCTTATTGCACATGGTTATTGTTTAATTAATTCCTATTGAAGTACTAATACATTGGTTCAAGTTAAATATATTATGAATTAACTGAAAAGTAAGTTAACTAGATATACGCTAGTTGTATGCATAATAATCGCATACATACACATGTTCACTTTAGTATAGTTAGTTTAAGTGAGTTCTAAAATAATGATTCACACCCCCAAGTATTTTTCCCAACAATTGGTATCAAAGCTAGGTCCTTTAGAAGAAGTATTGGCTTGTAGGGGTCTGACCCAGGTTCAAAGGTGATTTAACTAAAAAAATCTCGGTACTACTAGCCCTTTCAGCAACAGTGCACAGAGCGCAGACTGAGGTCTCAGCTGAAGTAGTATGGGAGGGTGCTAGAACAAGGTTTCTACACCCTAGATATGTTTGATGATTTTCAGTGGTCCACAGATTCACCTTGTGCGCATGTCGCTACGTACATCTATCAGTACCTCACAGTGTGCAATGCTGCCTTTGCGTAGCCCTGCTCGAGGTGCGATCCATGTTATTACCCAATTCCTTACTATTAACCCAATATTAGTCGATCACTTATCTTATCAATACGTGTCTAGTTAGATTTAACAATGTTCAACATTCATATAATTGTGTGAGTTAAGGAAAACCATATAATTAAACAGGAAATAGCACAAGAACAGATACACAAGATTTGGAGTCAAACTTCTCTTTATTATTCTTCTTACTTGGTTACAGAATCGACTCCACCCTACGCACTCAGCTGCAAGGGTCCGCGCACTCAGCTGCAGACTCTACTAGGCCTCTATGCACTCAGTTGCAGAGCCTCTTCCTACTACTACGACCCAAAGCACTTAGACCTTTACTCAATGCTAATTATCTTCTAGACTCCATTCGTTTCCCTATATCTCTTCTATTCTCTTTACAACTTAGAGCCTCTCTCTATTTATACAACCCCATGGTTCGGGAACCATGGGTAGGCTAACATTACATTACAAAACTTAGGGCGGAGAACCCTATGACTCATATACATTTCGCGCTTCGCGCCCGCAATTCGCAGAGTCTTACAACATCATTTGATCAAAACTTGGGCATTGATCCCCAAAACATGTTGTGGGGGGATTCCATGCCCAGCAGGCCCCCAACACAAACATCGTGACTCACCCTCAAGTCACTTGGTTGACGTGGCGATCTTGGCACAGAGTCCTTCCAACTGTTCCCGAACGGCCTGAATGTCAGCAGCGCACTGCGCTGCTGCCTGCTGAACCTGCTGCATTCTTGCTTCTGAACCCTCTGTTTCCAGTGTGTTGTGTTGCATCTATGCATGCATTCCTTAAATCAACACAATTTTCCTTCAATATCCTTCATGATTGTGAAGTCTTCATTAATCCACAGTTGGACACACGCTTTTAGAACTGCTTCTTTGTAGCATGCCGCATCCACCTATTCTTTTAAGGCCTTGGCCTGCTACATCCTTGCAAGCCACTGAGTCAGGACTACTATCTACGTAATCCCTCTAATGTTGTCATATTGTTACTAGAGTTCATGCACCTAGGTCTCCAGCTGCTGAATGTTGGGGTCCTCCTGCAACGTAGTGAGGACCTCCAACACCTACTCTAACATGTTGATACAGTCACAGGCTGCACCTCCAATCTCTTCCATCCCTACTGAAATAGCACTGGTGCACTGTTCTCTAACCTCTGGGGGAGTGGAAGGCTATGCCTTCAGCTGCAGATCGGCAATCTGAAGATTTAGCTCTAGTTGCACTCTTGTTATTTCCTCATGTGCATTACAGACTCCAATTGCCAAACATTGGATCTGCACTTCTATTGGTAGGTTTTCTATAATGGACAACTCTAGGATGCACTAGCAAGCATCGTCAACTGTCTGTACCAACTCTCAGTTCTACAACACTAACTCGTCCCGCTGCAAGCTAAGTTGTTCTATATTAATCTTATGCCCACTCAGAACCTAGATTGCATGGCTCTCTCTGGAACGAAATTCTACTGTTATCCCATCCTGCAGCTAATAAAGTGTGTCGCGGGGAAGGGAAACCATGTTAAGGCCAATGCCTTTCATTGTATTAAGTGTCACCCGCTCCATTGTGTTTTCCGAGACTAGCGCTCCATCTAGCAATGTTATCATATTGGTCATTTTCGCGTGTAGTATATGTTCTGCTGCCAATGTGCTTGCTGTGATGTGGGTAGACAAGGTACCCTCCTATGGGGGCTGCACCTATAACTCTTGTAGCTGCGCCCTTAGGGCCCCCAACACAATCTGTCATAAAGTCTTGGAGTGCTTCACTTGTGACATCGCGAACCGTCTCGTTGATGTCATGGAGATCACCTTCAGTTAAGGTGATCAGGTCGATAGCCATCTTTGAGGCCTTGACCTTCTTTCTTGGGCCCGATATTTCTGTGATGCACGGCTGCTTGAGCTGTGTAGAGGTGGTCCTCGGGTTCGTGCTCTCTTCTACAAGTTATGTGTCCTTTGCCTCTTGCCCTGCAAACACTGCTTGGCCTTCCTCTACCTACACTATGGTCGCCTCTACTGTCTACACTACTACTGCTACTTCAACAGCCTTCTTCTGCTCCACAGTTTCCCGTGCTGCTTCGCGGACTGCCCTAACCTTAGCTGCCACTTTTTCGTTCTGCCTTCTCCCAGCTAGTTGGGTGACGCATTGCTTGGCATCATCCTTCCTTTTCTACGTTGTTGTCTTCTCCAACTCCGCCAAATCCAAGGTACGCCACTCGGGAGGCCATGTCTCTAACACTATAAAGATCACATTGTCAGTGCTATGAGTGGGAGCTTTGTCCACTACTGCGAGGGATCTTTTCACACCCAGATGTAGATGTTGTGCATGTCAGCCTTGAAACCTGCAAAACTCTACAGACTATTGTGCACTGTGGGGGATAGGCATAGCCTCCTACTAATCCACATTTGGATGCTCGCCTACATGAGCACCCAAAAAATCTTGCTATCACAAATCCATTTCACATCCTTGGTGGCCTAGAGCGAAGCATACTTCGCAGCCTCTATTAAGTCTTAGTCAATGCTCGAGAACTGGCTATCCTCTGGCAGTTCCCCCATTACTAGCAAGATGGATAACATCAACCTGGTAGTTGACCAAACTTACCCTATTCCTAGTCCTCCTAGCAGTTGAGCAAAAATTCTTCGCAGAGGAACTTGGCCCAGTTTAACTGGATCCCTTCCGCACAGTGTTCGGCCAGTGCAACTGTCGGCACTGGTACTTCATCACCACAATATTTCCTCATTACTTTACCCATGAGGAGTTGGGTGGCTACACGCACCCCTTTATTCTTGATACTAGTGATAACATAACCCCTCTTTTTCTTCTCGAGCTTATATTTTCTCTTCATGGCCTCTGCAAGAGCTAAGTCGCTGCTTTTCCCTGCTATCATTGTGGGTTTCTTTCCCTTACAGGGAAGCTGAGAAATTAGGTGGATGAGATTTGCCATGATGGGAATAGGCTCCTCCAGCCATAAGTACCCATCATGAACTAGGCAAAGCAGCTGCCTGATGATGAAAATGGTTATGGGTGCGCAGTTAAAATGGGGTATCCATAGCAGATGAAGAAACTCAAACTTTTCCACACCGTGTATCCATTTTCGTGGCTCCAATGTTATCACCAGCCCCTTCGTATTCTATCTCATTAGGCTTGCCATCTCTAAGTGAAGGAAATTCTCGCTGTCCACGAGGTCCCAATCTTCAAATTTCAGGATGGGCATGCGGCCTAGGAGTGGACCCTCAAAGGTAATTTCATCGGGGAGGAGAGGGGTCTAGAGTGCACTCTTCATTGCAACCAGATCCTTTGGTACTTTGGCTTTCCCTTTCCACGGAGGGACATACTCGAGAAATTTCATTGCAGAGCACATTGGTTGGATGTCTTCCTCCATGTCTTCTTTTTCCTCTATTGTGGCAATTAGAACCTGCAAGCCCTCTTCCTCTTCATCTATTCCAATGGTGACTGCCTTGCCTTTTTTCTTCCATTGATAACTTGTGTTGCAGATTCCTCAGGGACATGTGCACTGGTCCCATTGCCTACTTATCTTTCTTTGGTCTCAGCGTCCAAGGTGATTTAGGGATTTCTGGCACAACCCCAGTGCCTTCGGGAACATTGTGGATTTGCACGGCCTCATCGTCAGTTCCTTCTTCAATGCCCAACCCATCCCTTAGTGATCATCATCATTTTTGCACTGAATGTGGTTTTTCATGAACTTAAAGGCTCTATCATCACTCGAGTCTCAACACTCTGCGCTCTGTTCAACCACTCAAATCTCAATTGACCAAGTGTTGTATGCTGGCTAGCCCTTGGAGTTTTATAATGCCTTTTGAATTCAAATTCGACCATTCCCCCCAATTTTGGGCCATCAATGCTTTCTTGGTGGTAGATTTTCTAAAATTTTGCCCATAACTCCTGTCTTAAATGCTTGCAGCTTGCTTTATTTGACCTTAAATCAGACATCCCATCATGAACAGTGACACCAACAATCACTTTCCAACATACCCACGCAGTAGTGCATCCCCCCCTACATGGGCACGAACCTTGTGACAAGTTTTTCTTGCGCGCACCTGTCAGAGCGTGCAGCTGCCAAGCAAGATAATTTATAGTCCTGCACTCCCTTCCAGCTACCTGGAGTGCTAAGACTATTCTTCCTACATCTAGTTAGGTGATCAGACTGCCTGCGAGGCTCCATCTCGCCCTCCAGTATAGTCCATGGAAAATTCTCATTTTTCCTCGTGGCAGTTGGCGCCGCGTGCTCTACTATATGTAGTGCGCTCCCATGGTTACTATGTTTGGTGATATGTGGTCTTAGCCATGGTAGTAGACCAATTAATTCTTGGTGATAGTCTTCTAATTCATTAGTATGATCATCCGCATCTTGCCTTTCCATCCTTGGTTTATCGATGAGACATGCTTGTTTGATCTCATTTTCCAACCCCTTGACCTTTGCGTCCATCAAAATGTTTTTCTTCCTTAGTCATACCAGGTCCTTTTCAAGTTCACAAAGTCTAAGGTTCCCTTTCCAAATGGCTTCCTGAAGCCTTATGTGTTCTACCTCACGTAGCTGTGTAATTTCCTCATCCTGGGCTTCGTTCACTATCGCACCTGCGGGTGCTATTATGTGTGGATTCAGCTTTGCATGCCCATCAAAGATTACAGTCCCTAATTCATTCCGCAACCTTGGAATTTTTTCCGCGGTCAAGGTTTTGCAAATGGTCCTATAGGCCCATTGAAATGCCCATACATGCAGGTCCCAATAAGTGTGTCTCACCTAGTGAACCCTGTTCAGCACTTTGCACACCCTGTCGAATGCTTCTCCGTGGATAATCCTTGGCACGCTTCACCTTTCCTGCTACTGCGTTTTGTTCCAATTCTTTATTCTGGGAGTGGTGTGCACTTGTGCGGGCTACATGTCATATGTATGTACCCATCAAGAAAGGTGGGCATGCAAGTTGTTTTTCCCCTACTAACTTGCTGTCATCCTTAGCTGGGGTTTTCCAAATCGTATGCACATCATCCTCTTGCATGTGCAGCAGTCCTCAAAACTTCTCTGATGTGTACCCCACAACCTTGCTGGCGCCACGCGCAATGCCCATTTCAAAGCATCGAACCGCTATTTTTCTGGTACTGCACTTTCAAATTTGTTAGGAATTCATCCACCGCTATCAACTCGCCATACATAGGCATATCCCTTACCTCTGTTGTTATGCAACACAGTGGTCTAACGATCATGTTGCAATTAAGCGTTGTTACTTCGTGTAGCGATTATGCCATCGCTATATTTCTTCATCTAAATCTGAAGTGCAGGAGCTCTTGCACTCCCACTAAATCCTACCATTTGAATTCAAGTTCATCTAATCTTGTTCTCACTTGTTTATCTTGTAGATGCAATCGAGATCGTCATCACTATCATTATCGTGCATCGATTCAGTGTATCGTGCTCCTTCGCTTGGATCTAGTGGTACTACTACACGTAGTGAATTTTTCTCAAAAAACATTTTGCATTTCTTCAGATTTATGACTCCATTCATATCTATGGCCTAGTACATTCCTAGTAGCGCAGGATAGGGATTGTTGTCATCAACAATATCTATCACTTCAAAATCTGTCAACACGTTCGCAACTTCAATATCCACCGTTACTCCTTGCAACCTTCCCATTGGTAAGATCTTATGCTAGTTCACCATTCGTAATTAACTAGAAGACCATTGTAGTGTGGGTCTACCCATGCGTTCCCTTGTTTGTTTCGGCAATGCATTTTCGTTTGATCTGAGATCTAGAATTACCTGATGCATTTCATACTCTCCAATTTTCACAGTCAATCTCATTTCCCTTCCTATGCGCAATGCATGCTTCCCAAGTTTCCGAACCACACATGGTTCTCCTGACCTCGTGCACCTAGTGATAAGTTCCTATAGTCCTTTTACAGTCCTGCTGTCATGTAGCAGTTTCATGCATGTCTCCAAAAAGGTAGTGATAATTTAAGGATCCATCCCTAGTTCTATTTGATCCTTACTACCTGAAGTGGAGGCCTCCATGAAGCTCTTATTATCTTCCATGAATGTCTCCTTCGCGAATTCTAAATCAAATTCAGGTTCCTTTGTAGGAGCCTTGTGAACCCACACACTTTCTTCTGGCTACTTACCTTGATCATCTCCAGTTTTGATACTGCTTCTGAGCACTATGTTTACATTCGGGTCTTCATCCCGCAGCTCAGACCTCATCATTTGCAAATTCTGAGTCAAAGGAGGCTGGAGTACCCCTTTTTTGGGTAACCTCGCTATCAATGTAGGGTAGTCTTCTGTGTCATGATCAAACTGAGTATAGTACAAGCATGATTTACTCATCGGATTTGTACAATCATGAGCATAGTATCTTGGCCCTTTGTAATTGTAACAAATTAGTTGTCTGCGATCCCTTCATGGTCCCATTCCACCTCGACCTCGTCTGCGCCCCTAAAATCCAGTGCACGCCATTCCTACATTTGGGTAAAGGGTTCGCATTTTGGTCTGCACCATGTAGGCAAGAGTCTGATCCATCATTAATTCGTAGCTTCTACAAGTGCGTTCATCATGGCCTATGGACCTGTAGAAATTACAAAGCAATTGTTGGGATGTCTACATATACTTCTGCAATAGATGGCAATTATCCTAGTGTGTTTTCCTCCTATCTGATAGATCGCACACCATAGTGTAGGCACCGTGCTTGGTCTTGCTTGTGCCTCAGGTCTTAATGGCATCAGTCATCCTCCCACCATGTAATTCATGAATACTGGACAGTGGTCCTTGTCATGCCCTTGGCCTTTGCATTCTATGCACCATACGTCCTCGCACACCTCTGGCCGAGGTGTCCTGTCCTGTTTCAAACTCTACATTTCTAGACAGATTTTGCAGTCGTGCATGGATTTATTGGACTCACAGACCAGGATCTTGTATAGGGGTATCATACAATCTCATTACCATCTCCAAGGCTTTAGCCTTGGTGGAAAGCTTTTGTTGTGACAACGTCGTCCTTAAATGCAGTGTTAATGAAGCTACAAACCATGCACGATGTTGTCCATCCGTCAAATTCATGTTGGCTTTGCGAATCATACTCTTCAGCCTCTAGTCCAGATTTGAGAGGGTCTCACCTGGGAGCATCACGATCTCCTTAAACCTAATAATTGATTGTCTCTGACTTTGGCCTACTAAATTCCATGTTCAGCGCGGCCTGGATTTCTGTGATTCTTGCGTTTGGATGGTCATTAGAATTCTTAATGTACCATGTTAATGTGTGATCCTGCAACGCGCTTACCACCATAGCCTTCTTTATATTGTCATCAATGGCTCCTTGTGCTTCCCATACCACCCTTACCACCAACCAGAATTGGTCTGGATCTTCATTCCCTACTCCTCTACATACCGGCACTTTGATCACACTCGCCATACTGAACTATGGTGGTGGCAGAGGTGGGGTGGGTGGAGATGGAGGTGAAGAGGGTGAGACGTGTGGCAGTGTAGGTGGAGGTGGTAAGCGTGGAATTCGCTGCCTTATCAGACTAAACGTGCTTCTCGGAGAAACTTTCACGAGCTCTTCCTCACTTTCCTGCAAGGGTGAAATTAAGGAACTAGTTTCTAATTCTTCACTACCTCTGCTTCTATAGATCTTCCCACTTCGCGTAGTCCCAAACATTAATTTATTTGCATAACCCGCTTTTCACACAATAGCATCTTCATCCAAGTGTTCAAAGATTTAATATACTTACCTTGCAGTCCTTTGAGGAAGCGTCGTTCTGCCTCACTGTAGCTAACGGTCATATCTACCACAAACTCAGTGATAAATCCTCGTATAATTCTATCAAGCCAATGCTCCATAGCTTGTGCAATCTTATGTCCTGATGCTTCTAGTATGCGCACTAATTCTAGAGTCCACATGATTGGTTTGTTGAGCCAACACCTTCCCTGACCATCTGCTATCTTTGCGATCCACTCATACAGCTCAGAAGGAAAGGATGCAAAGAAAATTTCATGGATTTTCATATATAAGTAGGTTTCTTAGATACTCACAGATACCTATTTTCCTGTGTCGTGAACTTGTGAATCTTCTTGTCCAACCACTCTTCAATTTCTTTCTTTGTTGGATTCCAGTGACATGACATCAAACATCCCTTATGTAGATCTGGTCCCAACAACAAAACCATTTGTTGGCTTGTAGGGGCCTAACCTAGGTTCAGAGGTGATTTAGCCAAACAAATCTTGGTACTACTGGCCCTTTCGGCAATAATCTAGAGAGTGGGGACTGAGGCATCACCTAAAGTAGTATGGGAGGGTGCTAAAACCAGGTTTCCGCACCCTAGAGATGTCTGATGATTTTCAGTGGTTCATATATTTACCCTGTGTGCACGTCACTACGTGCATCTATCAGTACCTCGCATCCTGTGATGTTGCCTTTGCGTAGCCCTGCTCGAGGTGCAATCCATGTTATTACCCAATTCCTTACTATTAACCCAATATTATTTGATCACTCAGCTTATCAGTACCTGTCTAGTTAGATTTAACAGTGTTCAGCATTCACATAATTATGCACGTTAAGAAAAACCATATAATTAAAAAGGAAATAGCACAAGAATAGATACACAAGATTTGGAATCAAACTTCTCTTTATTATTCTTTTTGCTTGGTTACGGACTCAACTCTACCCTACACACTCAGCTGCAGGGGTCCGCGCTCTCAGTTACGGACTCTACTAGGCCTCTGCGCACTCAACTGCAGAGCCTCTTCCTACTACTATGACACAAAGCACTTGGGCCTTTACTCTATGCTCGCTATATTCTAGACTCCATTCGTTTCCCTGTATCTCTTCTATTATCTTTGCAACTTAGAACCTCACTCTATTTATACAATCTCATGGTCCACGGACCATGGGTAGGCTGACATTACATTACAAAACTTAGGGTGGACAACCCTATGACTCAACATACATTTTGTGCTCCATGCCTGTAATTCGCTGAGTCTTACAACATTATTTGACCAAAACTTGGGCTTTGAGCCCCAAAACATGATGTGGGGGGATTCCATTCCCAACAAGAATCTTGATTTCTTGAGGATATTTGTTAAGATGACTAATCAAGTAGGAGTATTTTCTATCAGGTCACCTTTATTTAATGGAACTAACTTCTCTTTTGGAAATTTAGGATGAGAGCATACTTGCAGGCGCTGGGAGCTAATGTATAGGAAATCATTGAAATTGGATATCGATATCCAGCCTCCATTACCACAGATATTGTAGGAAAGAAATGGTATGAAATCAACGCAAACATTGTAAATACCATCTTGGGAAGTTTGGCAAAGTGTGAGTTCATGAAAGTAATGCAGTTGAATATAAAAAAGGGATTGTGGGATAATCTTATCAAAAGTTATGAAGACAACACTTGTAATGTTCCAAAAAGGAAATAATAGTGTTAAACAAGCAAAATTCTCATACGACATAGAAAAAATTAATACAATAATTAAACACCCATAAAATTGTGCTAGAACTACGCCAAATTGAGCCATTTTATTATCGAAGGAGAGTATAATGCATGGAATGTGTGCAATTGGCTTGCCAAACCAAGCTAGACAATCCCAAGTGAGAAAAATGTTGCCCGACAAAAAGGAAAGGCTTCTCCTCAATGTTCTACGCTAACCCTAGAATTTTTGGAACTGTTGGCTGGAAGAAACCCTTGTTTTAGCCTCCAAAATTGTTCAGAAAATTCTACCAAATGAATCTTGAGCTCTCCACCAAAAATCCAAAAAAAACCCATCAATGGTTTGCCCTATCTCAAAGACAAATTTGAACCCACAAAATGGTGCAATTTCCCTAGCTAACTAGCAATTCTCTCTCCTATAAGAATTAGGATTTCAGGGCTTTTTTTGCTTTTACTCTATTGAGTACTGTTGCCCTGCTGCAACCCTAACCGCGCCATCTAAGCTGACCCATCCTCGCACGATCTTCCCCATGGAGCATGGAGGTGGCCCTGCGGCCCCTCCTCCCTTACCGCTGGAGCTCGAAGCATTCAAAGCTCTAGTAGCTGCTACAAGGAATCGCCAGCTCTCAGGCCCATAGCAAAAGTTCGTTAAAAAACTAGACAACATCCCCATGGTGACCTTGCCTGTGGAGGAAACCTGCAAAGCAGTACTGAAACTTGCAGAAAGAGGCCTCATTGGCCAGTTTATCGGACTGTGGCCATCCCCGAGAGCATTCGAAGAATGGATCAAAAGGAACTGGTTACCTCTGGTCAACGAAGGGATAAAGATTCATTTTTTAGTCAAAGGGTTCTTCGTCTTCGTGTTTGATAATGCAGAGGACAGAAGCCTGATCTTCAGAAATGGGCCATACTTCATGGGCCCTCAAGGCCTCTATTTGAACAAATGGTCTCCAGACTTCGACCCAGCACAAGATGTGCCCAAGGCTGTTCCTGTCTGGGTGCACCTCGCACACCTTCCCCTTCATAGCTAGAGCTAGAACTCACTTCAATCCATTGGCAACGCCCTAGGGAAATACATAGATCAGGCTCTGAGGAAGGACCAATTCTCATGCGCTCGGATCTATGTGGAGGTTGACCTGGAAATCTGACTACCTGAAGCAATAAAGCTATCGGTGGAAGATTGGACACACATCCAGGAGCTCAACTATGAACAATTGCCCTTCAAGTGTCGACACTGTCATGAGTACGGGCACTTCGCAAGACATTGTAAAAAGAGAAACAAGGAGGCAACAGAGAAGGAAAAGGGAGAACAATGGAAACAGGCAAAGAAACCAACAAACAACAAACAAAACAACAAAAACAAGGCTAAAGAGTCAGAGAATAAAGTAGGTAATCGAAGTGCAAGCAACCAAAACAACGGAAGCAGAGACACAAGAAGCATTAAGGGGGACAAAAACCCCTTTGAAATCCTTACACTGCCTTCAGATCCTCTAGAGGCAGAGAGAGAAGATCCACCTCAGTTGGAGAATAATGACACCATATACCTAGATAATAACCCAATCCCTGCCTCAAACAAAAGAAGAAAACCACAGAGAATATGGGCTCATCAGATGATGAAACATTTGAAAGACCAGCAAAAAAGGTTGGAAGAAGATCAAACAAGGAAACTAGAGAACAGGATTCAGAAAGATAGAAAACCCTCGGAAGCCAAGCGACCATAGAAATGACTCTTGGGAGGAACACCAGGCCAAGGACCTCCAAGGGAGGAGGGCCTACCCCTATAAGTGGTAAATGATGCAGCTGGCCTCTTGGAACTGCAGGGGTTTGGGGAATCCCGCAAAAGCAGAAGCCATAAAAGATCTTTTGAAAATGGAACCCACAAACATCCTCATGCTCCAAGAAACAAAAGTAGAAGGGGAAATCATTCTAAGCACCAGTAACACCAAATGGAAATTTGACTCTAGAAAGGTTGTGAGTGCAAGAGGCATAGCTGGAGGAATAGGAACATTCTAGGCAAAAAAGTCCTTCTCCCTTGAAAGAACATTTGAAACCTAGCATTGGATATTTACTGAACTGCGACACACAACAAGCAATCTCAGCTTAGCCTTGTTTAATATGTATGTTCCTGTTCACTATGAGAAAAAGAGAGAGTGCAGGAAAACGCTCTCGGAGTTTCTAGACCACAACAATCCCAAGAACATAGTTGTAGGAGGTGACCTGAATATAATTCTTGACCCTAAAGAGAAGAGAGGAGGGACTTACTCAAGAGACCCTTTCCTTACCATAGTGGAGAACATAATATTACAAAGGGACTTAGTAGACTTCAAGCCAGTTAAAGGAAAATACACATGGACCAACAACAAAACAGGAGAAAATCATATTGCAACAAGACTGGATAGATTCCTTATCAACAGCTCTATAATGATGGGAAAAAGAATAGTCATTAACAAGATCCTTCCAAATCTCAGCTCGGACCACAAACCTGTCCTCCTCTGTCTGAAAGACGAAGAGGAACTTGGCCCTCTCCCCTTTTGCTTCAGTCCCCTCTGGGTGGAAAGAGAAGGATTCTTCGAAAGAGTCCAATCAGCATGGAGTACAAAAGTTCCAGGTTCCCCAAGCTATGTGTGGGAGAAAAAAATAAAAAATACAAGGAAGGCCCTTAAAGAGTGGATAAAGAAACCTATGAAAACTCCCACCAGTTAGAGGAAAGAGGCTGTCACCCAATTGGAAGAAATACAATTTGATATGGAAGAGAAAGATATCCATTCTATGGATTTAGACCAAGAAAAAATTGCACAAAGGAAAACATACTGCTCCTTCAGAAGTGAGGAAGAGTACTGGCGCCTAAAGTCCCGCAGCCTATGGCTTAAAGCTGGGGATAGAAACACCACATACTTTCATAGACAGTATAGGGCTTGACTCAGCCGAAATCATATAGCAGAAATCACCTTATCTAACGGACAGGTATGCAAAGGATTCGCCCAAATCAAGGATGCTGCTGTGAAACACTTCCAAACTCTACTTATAGCAGAAAAAGAGGGAGTGAGGAAGATTTTCAAGAGTTCCTCGATAATATTCCAAAGCTAATCAGTACGGATGATAATGATAACCTCATGAGCTCAGTAACGGAAGAAGAAGTATCCAACACAGTTTGGTCTATGGAGCCTGACAATGTGCCAGGACCCGATGGATTTTCAATCCATTTCTACAAGATCTACTGGGTGTTAATCAAACCAGACCTACTCAAAATGATACGAGGATTCATGAGAAAGGCAAGGATCGGTGGCAGAATCAACTCCACCTTTCTTGCCTTAATTCCCAAGGAGACAAATCCTGGATCTTTGGATAGGTACAGGCCGATTTCACTTTGCATTGCATCCTACAAGATAGTGGCCAAACGTCTGGCGAGCAGAATCAAGCCTCTCTTGCAAAAGCTCATTTCGCCAACCCAAGGGGGATTTGTCAAAGGAAGGCACATTCTGGACAATGTTATCCAAGTCCAAGAAGCTTTACACTCGAGTCATTCACGCAAAGAACAAGGTATGCTTATAAAACTGGATATGTGCAATGCTTTTGATAGAGTTAATCGCTCCTTTTTGTACAGGGTCCTTTCAGCTTTTGGTTTCAATCAAGAGTTTAGAAATCTAATCAAAGCATGTCTAGAAAATATTTCGATAGCCCCAATGGTAAACAGCAGACCAACAGATTTCTTCTTAGCTACCAGGGGCCTGAGGCAAGGTTGTCCCTTATCACCATTTCTATACATACCGATGGCCGACTCTCTGAGCAGAAAATTAACTTTGGAAAAACAAAAAGGCAACCTTCCTAGGATCAGGATTGTGAAATAAATCGACCCAATAAACCACGCGCTATTTGTGGATGACTCACTATTGCTCGGGGGTGCATCTCCACGAATTGCGAACTCTTTCAAAATTATACTCAAAAAGTTCTGCAGCATCTCTGGAGCGTTAATCATTGAAAAGAAAAGTGTTGCCTATGGGTGGAACATAGAATAGCAGACTATCAACAGAATTTCCAGTGACCTGGGCTTCAATGGGCACGCAAAGTGGGACAAATTTAAATACTTAGGCCTCCCAATCACAATGGGATCCAATAGGAATCAACTATGGGAAGAGGTGATCTCTAAATTCAAGAAAAATATCGCAGGATGGGGGGGTTATTTGCTTACCACAGGAGGCAAGCTAACACTCATTAAATCAGTTCTCTCAGCACTACCAATGTTCTAGGCCTCCTTAATACTAGCTCCAAAGCAAATCTCAAAACAGATATCCAACCTTATGTCAAACTTCCTGTGGAATGGAGGGCAAGGAAATGACAATAGATTTCACCTAATAAATTGGGAAACAATGAAAAGACCTATGGAGGAAGGTGGCCTTCAAATACGAGACTCTATTCTTGCAAATGTAGTGCTGGGATGTAAATTACTGTGGCAATTGCTTGATGAGCCTAACCACCCTGTCAGTCTGATATTAAAACACAAATATCTCAAGCAACAGCCAATCAGAACCTTCATTTCGAAGAAACCCCATAAAGGAACGCAAGCCTAGAGGTTATGCAACAAAGTTATCGATTTCTTTAAAATGCACCTGTACAAAATTCCTGGGAACGACAAAAACACCCTGTTATGGAAAGATAGATTCATGGGCCACCCTCCTCTCAATGAAAACAGTGAAATCACAGAGATAAGATTATGGCTACAATAAAAAAGAATCATTAAGATTGAAGAAATAGCTGGTTGGGATATCAGAGGTGAATGGCATCGATGGAATTTCCCCAAGGCACCAACGCATCTCACCCCACATTTACACGCTCTTAAAAAGGTGATTACAGACTTTGCTCCTGTTCATAGAGATGAAGAAGACACCTTGGGATGGGGGAAGACGGGTGTGTATACAGCTAGGCAAGGATACCTACAAATGCAAAGAAAAATGAATTCGCCTCATCCGAAAGAAGTATGGAAGCAGGTTTGGGACGGTTTTAGCATCCCTAAGGTCAATTTTTTCTTTTGGACTCTGTTCCATAACAAAATCTTGACCGGAGAAAACTTGTGCAACAGGAATATAGTAGGCCCCCATCAATGTGTTCTATGCAAAAATGCTCTACAAACCTCAGTCCATTTGTTTATTAATTGTGAGTATGCTAAGAAGGATTAGACTATCTATCTAACCGGATTAAACGTGAGATCCACAGCTCACTGTACGATTGCAGATATGTTCATCACTTGGAAAGCCAATTACCCTCATAATATTGCTGGCAAATCACTATGGTACAAGGTATGGATTTCTGCTCCAAAATACATATTCTAGAAGCTCTGGCTTGCCCGGAATGAAATCATCTTCAATAAAAATGAAATATCAGCAGAAAAAGTGGCAGAACAGGCAAAGAAACTCCTTCTAGAATCCCTGAATTATTCTTCAGCCAAAGAAGACAACTCCCTTCAAACAGAGGAAAGGGCCTAGCTAGACGGTTTCACATTCATCGCCAGATCTTCAGCATTCACTCGGCCAAACCACAAGGAAATATGGCAGATCCGAAAACCTGAGGATAGATTTCAGCAGTGATGGAAATCTCAGGGCAAGTGCACAATCTTCTTTGACGGCGCTTCTAAAGGCAATCCAGGCACATCAGGAGCATGAGGGGTAATCTACTATCCTAGTGGAGAAAAAGATGATTTTAGTTGGGGATTAGGAATGAAAACCAACAATCAGGCAGAAGCTCTCGGCCTCTTAAAATCCTCCCAATTAGCTAGAAAAGAAAGCCAAAGAGAAATCCTGATTTTTGGGGACTCAGAATTGCTGATAAAGGCATTAATAAGCAAGAAATGGTTAAAGGACCCTTCGTTAAATAAACAACTCTCAAGAGTGAACAGAATTTTGAAGGACTTCTCCTCAGTGCAAATATTTCATATTCTCAAATATTTAAACAAGGAGGCGGACAGATTGGCAAATACAGGTTGCACTCAACAAAGTGGAATGATCAGCATAAACGTAGGTGCTTTGAAAACGACAATCATCCCTTAACTAGGAGAGGAGCTTTTGTAAATCCAAAAATTGTGGTTGATTAGGCTTTGCCCAACCTAGAATTCTCAATAAAACACAACCGTTTCAGTTAAAAAAAAAAAGAATTAGGATTTCAGGCCCAAATATCACCTCAATTTTTTTGTAAAATTAATCAGTGACTCCTCTCAATAAACCCACAAAAACCCCGAAATGGTTTCGCCATATTTTGACCTTCCAAAATCAACACCCAAAAAGCCCTACGCCCTCTAGAACTGCTAGAACACATTGACTATCAATACTCCAACAAAATCCTTCCCAAACACCCTGGAAAGGTATAATTCTCTCCATCAATACTTCCCTTATTTCTCCCGGCAAGGAATAACTCTAGTGGTTGAGTTTCCACCACCCACGTTTGCCCAATCTCTACCCTTTGTGCTGGCACAAGGAACTGCGAAATCCTCACTGAAGAAATCTATAACCTTCGGCCTAAAAAATCACCCAAGTGAGCAACAAATCACCAAATCTTCTCTCCCATAATCTCTCCCGGCAATAGCACCTCTGAAGAATGCAAAGGACGTCAACTTGATTTCCCAACTGCATCCTCCATAAATACACACCACCGGAAAACCCTAAAAGAAAATGCTGGGTATTACACTAAAAATCACCTCTGAAAGATTATGGAAGAACCTCTCTAGGGTGGCACTCGAAGTGCCCCAAAGAAAGGGAGAGTTTTCTGCTCAGAAAAAAATTGTGCTAAACAACAAGTGACCCGGTTAAGCATCTCGAGCAACTAAGAAGAAATTTGATATGCCAAAGATATCAAATGAAGAGTGTTGCCTCCCTTTTATAGATTTTGTGGAGCCTTTTTCCCTCCTTTTTCCCTCCTTCGTGAGTCCCTCACTAAGTCTTCAATTTTTCCTCTCATGCATTTCAATCCATTGGCTTAGGGAGTGTGTATTTCCTTCTATGTGTGGCCCCACATGTTATTAACAAAATACCAAAGTAACATACTTCTAACTCCTAAGTATTCTAATAAAAATGAAATTGGCCCTGTCACCTCCAAACTTTGCTCCAAAATGTAGCATTAATCTTATTCCAAAATAATTTAGGAAGGGACATTATAGGCCTCCCCTCCTAAATGTTTCTTTTCCCCAAGAAACTTCAATGTTGGATGCTCAAGTATGTGCTCGCCCTCCCAAGTAGCATCATCATCTAGAAAGCTCCTCCAATGCACCAAAAATTTGTTGTCCTCAAGAAGTGCCTCAATAAGCACCCTCTCTAACTGTGGATCCCCATTGTCTCTGCAAACTTCATTAGGGTCCCAAATATGCCATTGGATCATCCCTGATCCTTATACTATCCTATAGTGAAGGAGTACCTTGATACCAGTATCCCAAGCCAACCTAATCAACGTGAATCACCCCTTTCTCCACTCACTATATTGCTAGATAGGGGTGTTAGAACCCCTATTTCTATTACCAATAAGTAGAGCATCCTGACGATGTAAACCTCTATCCAAATCCTCATGAATCTTCCCTACCGAATAGTCCACCCATGCACTCTAATTATGGGCTCCTGAGGATACAACTCAATCCCCATGTCAGTGAAGCCTCTCCTACATGAGCTCCTCCTAAAATCCTCTTGTTGGCCATCCAGTCATTCTGATGAAGTCTCCCATGCCATTAGTGAATCACAGAAACCTTGTGGAAAATCTAGATGACCCTCTCCTATAGAAACTAGTTCACCCCTATGGGTAGTTGAACCGTTAAGTACTTTGATGCTAGGGCCCTAAGCCTAGTGTAGCAAGAAGTTATCTTGTTGACCCTGCAACACCCTAGTCATCCCTAATTGTCTAGCACACTTGTACCATAACCTCCTCTTGCATAACACTTGGCCACAATCTATGTGATGGTCAAGGTTAGGCCCAACCTACCAAAGCGCCTCAATAGTGCGAGTGCCTACCGCCCCATGGCTAGCCCCAGTATTGAGAAACAATCTACCTTGGCCTATAGTGAGGGCTTTGGTGACTCCCAATTTGTCTGCTTGTGAATGAATCAGTTTTCATGTTATTCTAAGTAGGCTCACTAAGGAGTGGAGTATCCCACCAATCCACTAGATCCCTACATCTGATAACCATACTAGAGGTCCAAAACCCCAAATCCTCTATGCATGTTATTGTGTTATGTTGTTAGCTATTGGAACCCATCTGTACCTCAGCTTTGTCTCCTATAGGTATCCAAAAGGCAGACACTAAGCATCAAGAACCTATGTCGCAAATAACCAATTTTTATGCGCCTGCCAAATCACAAAACAAGATTTATTATTCCAATTACTGATGATGTGATTGGGTACTTCCAAAAGCCTCAACATCATCCTACTTACAAGGACTACCATCCCATGCACCTCATGATACCCCAACGCCTTGAGTTGTCTAGCTGAAAAAGGAACAGGCAACTCACTCTCAGTCGTCTTCCTAAGTGTGAGCCTAGGGGTGGAACAAATGATACCTTGACAATCAAACACGTCGTCCCTAAGCCTTTATTCATCAACTCGTGCACCTACCAAGTGTCTCAACTAGAGGGTCTCCTCCCAGCTCATGACACAAGGTGTCTTATCCAACTGCTTAGGGTGACCCTCCCAAGCCTTGTTGCCTGAATGGAGAATGTTAAGGGGCAACAAAAAAACACTATGCAACTATAAAAAACACCAGAGGAGGATAGCTATGATCAAGAGTCTGTCAGAACTCTCAAGATTAATCCTATAGATAACCCCCTCTCTGTCTTAGATCTATTGATAACCCCCTCAAAGCCCTATCTCCACTAAACATGGCATCCCCAAATGCTCAACAGTGTCCTCATTGATCCTAGGTGGGTTGCATCCAATGGTAGACATAATTTTCCATACCATAAGTCTCTTGGGTAGTAATTCTCCAAGAACCCATGGTGCCACATCATTTACCACTGCATACCACCCACTATCGTTATATTACTTGACATACCACTGTATGCTGCAACCTGTCCCAGTACACCACTAGATACTCTCGATTATGGCTATAACATCTTGTATCATCCTATGTCACTACACCTATCACTCTCCACATGTAATCAATGTTATGTGAAACACTCCCACTCCATAGTGCAATCCAACATACTACGACACACCCCCATGTGCCTCCACGTCCATCTGCAGACCACTTCTCCATGCTAGATACTCCTACCCATCCTTGGATGTGATGGAATAAATATGTTTCCATATGCGTTGGCAGGCACCCAACCTGTATCATCACCTCCACCGTCACATCACCATGCTCTCTGATGAGGGGGTCTCCCCTCCAAATCTTCCTTGATGGGCCCAAGAAGTGAATCTCTCTAGGCAATAGTTGTGATGCCACTACTGTTATGCTCCTCTATGTCCTCCATGCCCTACACAAGTGTGAGGAATCCCCAAATCCATACAAGGAATTGTCTGGTGGCCTGTCAATGTCACCTCCTCCAACAAAATCTTGCCAAGGTACATTGATCATCCAATTCCCCACATATGGCCAACATGCTGAGACAACTCACGGAGTCTTCTTGCTCCTTTGTCTACTTGACCTGTGATGTGTGTTGAGCAAAAATATGGTGGGAATATTAGAATGGGGATGAGTCCAATCATTTGATCCATCTAATCCTACTAATACCATGACTGAACCAATCCATGGAGTGGTGGAGAGTCCCACCTGTGTCCCAATGATGATCCAACCCTCGAGCCCCTCTTGAAAAGCATGGCCCCTACTAAACTATGCTCCTGATCATGGATGTATCCAAAAACCTCATTAGCGCTATTAGGTACCAACTCAATATATCTTGCCACCCAAATCCATGAGAGGGATCAAAACCAAGAGTCCCCGAGTACATGCAAGTCCATCATGCGAGTTTTTCACCCTACGAAACTCATGTTACCTCGTCTCACTAACCTAGTCATCATATGCAACATGTCCAGGTAACCCATCTAATCTCCCTCCAACGTGCAAAGGTAACCTAACAATATTCCAAGCCCCATCTACGTAAGCTTGAAGAAATTTATTGTCTAAAAAAATTGTAGCTCTGTTGGCTGCCTACTCATCTATCTACTCTCCATCGATGACAAGGCTAACAGATGATTTCCCATCCCCCTATACCATGGGAAAATTAGGAATCTCGAGCTCTTCCTCCACAAGTATCTTATCTAGCATAAAATCATCATCTAGCTCACACTCCTCAAGGTGCTCTCCATATTGTTTTAGGTAATTTTCGACTGAGAACTCTATCATGGATCTGGGTGCCTTTGTTCCCACCAACACCTCACTATTGAATGTGTCTCCTAGCTCCTCCCTAAATTGTTGTGGGCTACCATCACCTGAAAATATGGACACAGCCCTGGACACCTCAACAACAAATTGCACCTTATCAATGACAGACAACACATCATCAAATGGCTCTATGGGTGTATGCTCTAGTTTCTTCATCAATGTGTCAAATGGTGCTATCAAAGAGGTGTCCAACAATGGTGACTCCTATGCTATACTGGGTATATCGATGTGATCCTCATGACCTTGTGTACCCACAACCTCCTCCTGAGGTCCCTGATGTCTAAAACCAAGTCTCCACCAGAAAAATCATCTCCTTAACTCACCTTCTAATTGCCCCTAGCCTTCATGCTCCTTTTCAAGAGATCTGGTGCCCTGATTCTATCGGCTTTCCCCATATGTTGTAGATGGTTGTACACCCACGACTTGTGTAGCTCTAGTGTCTCTACTATAAGGAAATGGATGGATTTGGTTTGACACCTTCCTCAGCTAAGCCAACCCCTCATTGTTCGAGCAGATTCTACCCCATATTTCTTTCATACTAAATCTCCCTTGAGCCATGAGTGGTATACAGTGTAACCCGTTACTGTGCATACATATGCAAATATATCATGATCGTATTGGTTACCCACAGTTGGGCCAATATTATGCTCCGATACCACTATAATGTTCCAAAAAGGAAATAATAGTGCTAAAAAGGCAAAATACACATACGCCACGGAAAAATTCAGACAACAATTAAACACCAATAAAATTGCACTAGAACTATGCCAAGCTGAGCCATTTTATTATCAAAGGAGAGTACAATGCATGGAATGTGTGCACCTGGCTTGCCAAAGTAGGCTAGACAATCCCAAGTGATAAAAATTTTGCACAGATGCAAAGGAAATAATTCTCCTCAATGTTCTACGTTAACCCTAGCAATTTTGCAACTGTTGGCTAGAAGAAACCCCTGTTTGAGCCTCCAAAATTGCTCAAACAATTCCTCCAAATTAATATTAAGTTTTCCATCAACAACCTAGAGAAATCTAGAAAGGGTTTGGCCTATCTCCAAGCCATAGTCGAACCCACAAAATGGTGCAGTTTTCCCAATTAACTAGCAATTCACCCTACTATAATAATTAGGATTTTAAGCCCGAATATCACCCAAAAAATTATGTAAAATTAATCAAAGACTCCTCTCACTAAACCCACAAAACCCCAGAAATCGTTTTGCCAGATTTGGACCTTCCAAAATCAACCCCCAAAAATCCCTATGCCATCCAGAACTGCTAAAACACACTCGCTGCTAATACTCCAAAAAAATCCTCCCAAACACTCTAGAAATTTAGAAATCGCCTCCGCCAATACTTCCGTTATTTCACCTGGTAAGAAACTACTCCAATGATTGAGTCTCCACCACCCATGCATGCCCAATCTCTGTCATCTGCACTGGCCCCAGGAATTGTGAAATCCTTGTTAGAGGCCTAGATCTACCTCAGGCTAAAGGAAGACAAGTCTAGGGTAACATCAAACCATGCTTAACCTAGTAGCTAGCCCTACCAGGTCAGGAAAGGGCTCTCTCCTTGTCAATATCAATGAGGATATTGGAAATTAGGGCTTAAGATGTCTAAATTTAATGTAGATTTTAGGCTAGGTATAGTAGCTTAGGGTTTCTGGTTTAATTTTTAGGTTTTGATTGTTGGATCAATTGGAGAAGTCATATTGGGTCTGGGAAATTAACTCAGGGATACAGTCATGTTCTATGGGGCGAGGTAGACAAGGGTTTATGTACTCAAAATGGTTTGAGATGGTAGATTAAGACAACTAAGGAGTTGAGGAGGGCATAAAGAAACTATGAATCCTCTTCAAACAGTTGAAAACATTGAAACAAAATGCATCCCCAAAACAAATTACATCAGTGTATTTTTTCCATTCACCTTGATTCATTTAGTTTTAGAAGAGAAATATGGATTTGGATACATATAAAACATAAGAAAAACTCATTACAAAGAAGAAACAATGCATAAACTTACTGTCACAAGAATCCCACAAAAATAGCTGTGAAACATGGTTTTATTCCTTGCCAAACTGCTGATACAAATGTTCAATGAGTGCCACCACTTCTACCAAAGTCCAACCTTTACAAATTACTAATAAATTACATAATATAGGCAAGGAAACCACTCATGTTAGCTATTAGGGTCGAATCCATGAGAAAAGGGGTGGTTTCAACCATATCCAAACTAGGAACACAAAAGTAGGTAGTGGAACAGCTTGCCTATAAAACTTAGGGAACTAATTCATTACAGCTCAAAACCACTTAGAACTTGATGTATCTACCCTATGAGGTGATTTTCACCTATACTTACATCAAATACATCATTTACCATGCATACATTTACCTAAACAATAAGAAAATTCAACCACTAAAGAAACTAGGAGAAATTTGACTTTTAGGCAAAACTGACAAAAATTTGCCTGATGCGCAACACCCAGAGCCTGATGCATAATGCCATTTTAGGGAAGCGTTTGTAGGCCTTCCACTCATCCAAATCAGGCCCGTGGTAGCTTGATGGAAAGATTTTCCTATATAGTTTCTAGAACATCTTGAATTTCCTAATTTGGAGTTGATTTTCCCCTTTAAAAATCAATTCTCCCAAGACTGCTACCTCTGGGTCCAAAAAGTGGCAGAGAGGGCATTTTTTGGAGTGTTTTTTTCCCTTTTGGTGGCCAAGATCTTCTCCAAAATTGATGAAACTTTCTGGGTTTGCTTTTTTTTTTAATGCTAAATCCAAATCTACAAGCCATTTGTCAAGAGGATGCACCAATTCAATGCACGGTGCCACAGCTGGAATTTCTTGTGTTACCTAATTCAAAAATTGGAAAATGATAAAATTGTCTCAAATTTTTCCCAATTTTGGCTCAAAGCTACATCATAGGTTACTTTGTTGGGCTAAAGTCACATCAGCCAAAATTTCGAGCTTTTCATCCTTCTTTTTGCCTTTTGTTCCATTTCTCCCCTACATTTGGAATTCTTGTGGCCTCTGTAATGTTAGCTAGTGAAAGAGTGAAGTTTACCCAAGCAAGATGTACCATATTGTTATCCATGTTTATCACAAACTTCCTTGCCTACTCATGGTAAAATTTGACCCTCTCAACCATTTCACAAAACTCAAAATAGGACTGATATCTGAAACATGTGGTGGCTAATGGGCAAGCAAGGAGTTCACTCATGCTGATAGGTTCCTCCCTGATGATTTTTCCACCTTTGTGAGGCTTCCTAGACTGCAAATTTCTCTCTCTGCAACTATCACTAGGAGTGTCTTCTTCAAACTTTGATAAACTGCCTCTTTCCATGCTTGTCTCTATGAGATAATTAGGTGATGATATGGTGAATAATGGATAATAACTAGGAACAAAAAGGTGAGTATGAAGATATTTTGTAAATGGAACAATAGTAATGAGATGAGGTAAGGGAATGAAGGGAAGGATTTGGGGAGCTAGGGTTTTGATGTATGAGGGAATTAGGGTTTGATAAAGTGAATTAGTTTTAATAGGGAAAAGGGGAAGGGAATATGAGTGAAGTGAGATAGGATTAAAGGGTAGGTTTAGGGCAAGTGAAAATAGGAATATTGAGACAAGGAAGAAGATTTTGCAGTGGTGACAAATAAGATAGGAAAACACACTAGGGTTTTGAGTCTTAGGAGATAAAAATATAATTGAAGCATAAAAACCCTATCTAGGATCCAAAGTGAGTGTACTTACTTCTTAAGAAGGCAAATGAAGCATTTGGGAGGATTTGAGATGAATTTGTTTGGTTTTGAAGCCTAAGTGGCCAATGCGTAGTGCACTGAGCCCAATGCGCAGATCTTGCCTGATGCGTAGTGCCAATGTATTTTTATACAAGAAAAAGTTACCTAATGCGCATCACCCCTCTGATGTGCAACACCGACCCTTTGATGTGCAGCGCTAGGTAGGTTTGCACCAAATTTGAAATTTTCCTCCTGTTTTTCTCACTCTTCCCTCAAAACATTATTTTGGCTGTCCACTTGGCTTTTTTCCACAATACAATGACTTCCTATCATGACTTTTCTTTTATACACCTTACATTTTACTTTTTGTTCATTTCCAACCCACTTTTCTAAAGTCTTAGTCACTTTTATAAATACTTTGCTTTTTAGTTTGAAATTTGATCTTTTTCTGAGAAACTTGATGAATTGATGTCTTCATACTTTTTCTTTTGCAGTGGTAGGAATTGGCATGGTGACTAGGAAAAGCTGCTGAGTGCTTATTACATATAAAAATAATTGAATTTAGATGAAAATCATTAAAATAAAAAAATACTCTTTTTTCACCTCAAAACAGAGTTTTGAGGTAAAAAAGATTTATTGAGCATATCTGATGTAAACTTATGACTTTTATGAACCTTCATGTGCCTTCTGACCTCTTTATTTGAGCATGATTGACAAATCCTAAGACCTAATGGGACTAAACCCTAGGACTAGTTGTTATACATGAAATGAAACAGGATGACTGTGAATGACTAAAAAAATGTGTAAACAGGTCAGCAGGTGGATGTCATAAGGGAAACTGACACGAGACCACTACCGTCAGTTGATCCCTGACCTAATGGAATACAACTCATTAGAATGGGACAGCTAATATGAAATGCAAAAGAGTAATTTTGATCACTGATGGCAGTGTGAAGACATTGACACTAACATTGGCTCTAATGGGGATGGTAGCTCTTGGGAGGTGCCAAGAACCACAAATCTCTGGGAGAAGTAGACTAGTGCCTCATCCATTAGGCAATGGAGTCAAAAACTCAAGCTAAAATTACATGACTAAATACTGATGACTCAAAGACACAAACTAACTCTGAAACTCTTTGAAACTGACTAAAACAAAAAATGACTCAAGACTGACTTAATTAAAACAAGTACTTACAAAGCTTTTTAATCGTAGCAGACCATCGAGACTTGAGGGCTTCAAATCATGATGACAACCACCTGCCTATTGATGAAATATGTACAATCATGTGAAATGGGCCTTCCAATGTAACCAATCCAGCAGATGGCTACTTATTGAAATCCTGCTCTCACTTTCCCCGAGTAGGTAGAATGATGTACATTTAGGCAACTCACCAAAACAACTAAAACCAAGGCTTATACTAATGAACCAGGCAACATTCATCTTCTCTAATGCTTGCAAAAGAATGCTGAAGGGATTGTGAAAATCCTGAAGCACTAGCTTGTCTTGAGATCTAGTAGCAAAAATACAAGTACTCCCTTCATTTTGATCTGAAATAATAGTTGGTTGCTGATTGATAAGAAGGCATATAGAAGTATAAGCTTATGCTATCTGAGTGTTGGCTGTAAATTCCTCGACCATGAGAAATTCTGACTCGAATTCTGGCATACTGTCTCTCTCGGGCTCAATTTCATAGTCTAAGCCTTTCTTAAATAGAAAGCATTCTTCAAGATTATCAAACATGGTAGCCTTATCATTTTCATGAAGGAAAACAATACTTGTTCATTGATCTATAAATCTAATTTCAAGATTGTTATCATTTTCAAAAGTGGAAGAAGCTTCGTTAACACCTTCTGACTATGTGAACTACGTTAGCTTGGGTTGTAACCTGAACTTTAAGGAGATGATCTATCTCATCTTCAAACAGAGGAGATAATACTTTTTGTTTTCTTTTGCTCAAGCAATTATTGTCTTCTTGAAATAACATGAAAAACATGAAAAACCTGAATGACGGTCCTCAATTCCCTAGTCTTCTGAAATTTGAAAACATTGTTGATCATCTTCATATGACATGGCAATCAAATTGTCATATTTCTTATCGCACTCATCAGTCATATGAGGAAAAACTTCATATGGTTCTTGAAACTTAAAACTAACACTTCTATCATTTACCACTAAGTTATCCAAAAAAAAAAAATTCACTTACATGAACAAAGATCTCATCTTGTTTTTCATGAAATGACTAGATTACCTCCTCATGAAGGCTTTGTTCTAATGAAATGAGAACACTTGGGTCAATAACTCCGTCTTGTTCATTCCAGATGATCTCAAAAATAGGGATGTCCTTCATGGGATTCAGAACAAGGCACTCTTCATCATCATGCTCTGAATTTAGATCTAAAATAACCAACTTGACTTTATCACAATTTGAAATTGAAACTTGATTTCCCTGCAAACTATCTTCTACTATGAGCAGATCTGAAATAAGAACTTCTCTTTCATCATTTTCCATTGTACTAAGATCTTGAACATGCTGCAAATTTTCCTGAGCATCTTGACAATTATCCTCTAAGCTCTCTCTATGCTGCTGAAATGGATTTTCATACATGCTTTCCATGATTTCATCATCCATGAAGTCATCATCTTCACAAATTCTCTCAAGATTTTCAATAAAAATATAAACATGTTTGCAACAATTTCAAATTAATATCAAGGATGGATACGATTATTTATACCTTTCAAAGAACATGGCATGAAAATCTTTTAAACAGTAAATACAAGCAAGCGGCAAACTTTCATACCAAGATCTGGCTTCACCTTCCCATGTGGCCACGAATATCTTCATCAAGAAGTCTTCAAGAAAATCAGCCCTCAATTTGCGAATATGCATGTGAAATCTAACTAGTTGTAAAGAAGCATCATTCCTATCATCATCTTTAAACGTAAGCAAATTCCCTTGCCAATCTACCTTAGGAATTTGATTTGGGAAACCTAGATTGTGATCTCAACTCATGGGAGCATACCTTCGAGCAAACAAATCCATTTTGATAACAATGAATTCACCAAAAAATCTTCAGGCTACTGGTCTTTGAAGAATGGAGCTGCCATAAAAAATTCTAAAGCTTGGGATTTTTCGACACTAGAGTCGCCAGGTGAATGATTTTAGCCTTCTGGTGTCTGATCGTTGTCCACCATCAACAATTGGATCTGAATTTGATGCATTTTACTGAGGAACATAAAACTACGTTCCCTAGTATGGTCACCACTATGTTAGAGGCATGGATCTACCTCAAGCTAAAGGAAGGCAGGTCTAGGGTAACATCAAACCATGTTTAACCTAGTAGCTAGCCCTACTAGGTCAGGAGAGGGCTCTCTCCCTGTCAATATCAATTAGGATATTGGCAATTAGGGCTTGAGATGACTGAATTTAATGTAGATTTTAGGCCAGGTATAGTAGCTCAAGGTTTTTGGTTTGATTTTTAGGTTTTGGTTGTTGGATCAATTGGAGAAGGTAGATTGGGTCTGGGAAATTAACTCTGGGATACAGTCATGTTCTGTGGGGTGAGGTAGACAAGGGTTTATGTACTCGAAATGGATTGAGATGGTAGATTAAGACAACTAAGGAGTTGAGGAGGGCATAAAGAAACTATGAATCCTCTTCAAACAGTTGAAAACATTGAAACCAAATGCATTCCCAAGACAAAGCACAACAGTGTATTTTGTCCATTCACCTTGATTCATTTAGTTTTAGAATAGAATGATGGATTTGGATATATATAAAACATAAGAAAAACTCATTACAAAGAAGAAATAATACATAAACTCACTGTCACAAGAATTCCACAAAAATAGCTGTGAAACCTGGTTTTATTCCTTGCCAAACTGCTAATACAAATGTTCAATGAGTGCCACCACTTCTACCAAAGTCCAACCTTTACAAATGACTAAGAAATTACATAATATAGGCAAGGAAATCACTCATGCTAGCTATCAGGGTCTAATCCATGAGAAAATGGTGGTTTAAACCATATCTAAACTAGGAACACAAAAGTAGGCAGTGGAACAACTTGCCTCTAAAGCTTACGGAACCAATTCATTACAGCTCAAAACCACTTGGAACTTGATGTATCTACCCTATGAGGTGATTTTAATCTATAATGTCATCAAATACATCATTTACCATGCATACATTTACCTAAACAAGAAGAAAATTCAACCACTAAAGAAACTAGGCGAAATTTGACTTTTAGGCAAAATTGACAAAACTTTGCTTGATGTGCATTGCTATGAGCCTGATGCATAGTGCCACTTTAGGGAAGCCTTTGAAGGCCTTCTACTCATCCAAATTAGGCCCAAGATAGCTTGTTAGAAATATCTACCTATCTAGTTTCTATAAAATCTTGAATTTCCCGATTTGGAGTTTAATTGACCCTTCAAAACTCAATTCTCCCAAGATTACTTCCTGTGGGTCCAAAAAGTGGCAGAGAGGGCATTTTTTGCGTGTTTTTTTCCCTTTTGGTGGCCAAGATCTTCTCCAAAATTGATAAAACTTTCTGGATCTGCTTTTTTTTATGCTAAATCCAAATCTACAAGCCATTTGTCAAGAGGATGCACCAATTCAATGCACAACACCACAGCGGGAATTTCTTGTGTTGCCTAATTCAAAAATTAGAAAATGACAAAATTGTCTCAAAATTTGCCCAATTTTGGCTCAAAGCTGAATCATGAGTTACTTTGTTGGGCTAAAGTCACATCAGCCAAAATTTTTAGCTTTTCATCCTTCTTTTTTCCTTTTGTTCCATTTCTCCCCTACATCTGGAATTATTGTGGCCTCTACAATGATAGTCGGTGAAAGAGTGAAGTTTAACCCAGCAAGATGTACCATATTGTTATCCATGTTTATCACAAACTTCCTTGCTAACTCATGGTGAAATTTGACCCTCTCAACCATTTCAAAAAACTCAAAATAGGACTGATATTTGAAACATGTGGTGGCTAGTGGGCAAGCAAGGAGTTCACTCATGCTGATAGGTTCCTCCTTGATGATTTTTCCACCTTTGTGAGGTTTCCTAGACTGCACATTTCTATCTTTGGAGCTATCACTAGGAGTGTCTTCTTCAAAATATGATTCATTGTCTCTTTCCATGCTTGTCTCTATGAAATAATGTGGTGATGATATGGTGAATAATGGATAATAAGTGGGAATAAAAAGGTGAGTATGAAGAGATTTCGTAAATGGAACAATAGTAATGAGATGAGGTAAGGGAATGAAGGGAAGGATTTGGGGAGCTAGGGTTTTGATGTATGAGGGACTTAGGGTTTGATAAAGGGGATTATTTTTAATAGGGAAAAGGGGAAAGGGAATATGAGTGAAGTGAGATAGGATTAAAGGGTAGGTTTAGGGAAAGTGAAAATAGAAATATTGAGACAAGGAAGAAGATTTTGCAGTGGTGACAAATAAGATAGGAAAACACACTAGGGTTTTGAGTCCTAGGAGATAAAAATATAATTGAAGTATAAACACCCTACCTAGGCTCCAAAGTGAGTGTACTTACTTTTTAAGAAGGCAAATGAAGCATTTGGGAGGATTTGAGATGAATTGGTTTGGTTTTGAAGCCTCACTGGCCAATGCGCAGCGCACTGAGCCTAATGCACAACGCCTGCCTTATGCACAGTGCTAGTGTATTTTTACACAACAAAAAACCGCCTAACGCGCAGCGCCCCTCTAATGCACAACGCCAGGTAGGTTTGCACCAGATTTGCAATTTTCCTCCTATTTTGCTCACTCTTCCCTCAAAACACGATTTTGGCTCTCCACTTGGCTTTTTTTTCACAATAGAATGACTTCCTATGCATTTCCAACCCACTTTTCTAAAGTCTTAGTCACTTTTATAAATACTCTACTTTTCAGTTTGAAATTTGACCTCTTTCTGAGCAACTTGATGAACTGATGTCTTGATACTTTTTCTTTTGTGGTGGCAGGAATTGGCATGGTGATCAGGAACAACTGCTAAGTACTTATTACAAATAAAAATAATTGAATTTACATGAAAATCATTAAAATAGAAAAATACTCTATTTTCACCTCAAAACAGAGTTTTGAGGTGAAAAATATTTATTGAGCATATCAGAAGTAAACTTATGAATTTATGAACCTTCATGTGTCTGTTGAACTCTTTATTTGAGCATGATTAACAAACCCTAAGACCTAATGGGACTAAACCCTAGGACTAGTTGTTATACATGCAATGAAATAGGATGACTGTGAATGACTAAAAAAATGTGCAAATAGGTTAGCAGGTGGATGTCATAAGGGAAACTGACATGAAACCACTACCATCAATTGATCCCTGACCTAATGGAATGCAACTCATCAAAATGGGACACCTAATATGAAATGAAAAAGAGTAATTTTGATCACTGATGGCAGTGTGAAGACACTGACACTAACAATCCTCACTGAAGAAATCTATCACCTTTAGCCTAAAAACTCACCCAAGTGAGCAAAAAATCACCAAAGCTTCTCTCCTGTAATTTATCCCCACAATAGCACCTCTAAAGAATACAAAGGACCTCAACTTGATTTCCCAACTACATCCTCCAGAAACATGCACCACCAGAAAAACTCTCAAATCAAATGCTGGAAATCATACTGAAAAACACCTATGGAAGATTATGGAAGAACCTTTCTAGGGTGGCACTCGAAGGCCCCCACAGAAAGAATGAGTTATCCACTCAGAAAATTAGTGCTAAACAACAAGTGACCCAGCTAAGCAGCTCAAGCAACTAAGAATATATTCGATATGCCAAAGATGTCAAATGAATACTGCTAACTCCTTTTTATAGATTCCGTGGAGGCTTTTTACATCCTTCATGGTCCCTCGCTAAGCCTTCGGTTTTCCCTCTCATGAATTTCAAACCATTGGCTTAGGGAGTGTGTATTTCCTTGTGTTGGTGGCCCCACATGAGCTTAAAAAAATCCCAAAATAACTTACTTCTAACTCCTAAGTCTTCTAATATAAATGAAATGGGCCCCGTCACCTCCAAAATTGGCCCCAAAATGTAGAAATTAATATTTTTCCAAAATAATTTAGGAAGGGACATTACAACACCAAGGTAAGAAGTGCTAAAATCCAAACATTCAGAATATAGTATGAGACACGGAAAAATGCATTATGATGAAATCATTGTAGCATTTTTCCTTAGAGTAGATGAAATTGTTAATTCCATGAGAAATCTTGGTGACAAAATAAAAGATGTGACTGTTGTTGAAAACATTTTTAGATCAATAATTCTGAAGTTCAATTCCAAAGTCTCGACTATTGAAGAAATGCAAGATCTGAAAAGTCTCACACTTTATCATCTCCATGCAATATTGGCCACATTTGAGATGAGAAAAGGTGGTCCTTCAGACAAGAGAGAAGCGACCTTCAAAGTTTCATATAAAGGGAAATAGAAGGAAGCACCCAAAGACACAAGCTACATATCAGAAGAGGAAGAAGCAAACTTAAGAAGGTTGCAAGTGGGAACTGGAAAATTCAAAGGTAATCTTCCATTTAAATGTTTTTCTTGTGGAAGAGTAGGCCATTATGGATCAAAATTTCCTTATAGAGAAATTCGTAAAGAAAATGGAAATAATGTTTCAGCAAAGAAGTTATTTGATAAGAAAAGATTTCACTCTAATGAAGATAGCCATATCACATCTGATGACCAAGAAAATTCAGATTCAGATTATCTTGTGCTTATGGCTCTTGAAGATTAGGAAATAGATGAGTTAGATAGTTGTGAGATAGATTATTTAATGAAATATCTAAAGGAGAATGATAAACTCAAGAATGCTAATAAAGAATTGGAATCAAAAGAAAACAATATGATTGAAGAAATAAACATGTTGAAGATGGAATTAGAAGGAACCAATAAAAGAACAAAAGGTATGAGAAAAGAACTTCAAGAAAAGGAAAATCATTATGAAACATTGGAATCTGAAGTTATGACCCTAAAGGAATAATATGAGAAGATCAACAAGTGGTCCAAGGAATCTAAGTCCCTAGAGAATATTATTAATGAACAAAACTCTCCTTTAATAAATACTAACATTGGTTACGATCATATACAATGTAGTAGAAAAAAACAGTATAGTATTGTTCAAGAGAAAACTTAATCAACTCAAACACCTATAAAATAATCTCCTAGATCAAGGTCTAGCTTAGTCCCTAGGCAGAAAGGATGGTTTTATGGATATTGGTTTTCTTGTAGCTCATTTGGGCATAAGGCCATTGGTTGCAGGTCAAGAATTCAGAACAAAACCAAGAAATGGGATAAATTCCAACACATAATTAGAAATTGCAAGCAGATCTAGAGGAAGAAGGAAAAACAGTTAGAAAAATAGGGAATATTAACCCTAATGCAGTCCATTTCTATTAAAGCTTATTCTCTCAATGACTCTAGGAGTAATGTGAGGCACCTGACCTCATCAAAATAGAATATGATTATTAGGTCCTCAGGATAAGTGATGTATAATCTCAGGGGTGGAAATACATATATTGATGATGATTCCCATGGTTTTTTTGATATTCATGTTGCTTACATTACTGGCAGTACATTTGATGTAGCAACAATGAATAGGTACAGACAAAACAAGCTCAGGGGGGTATGTGGTTATGAAATTTCAACATTTTACTTTCTGTATGCGAATATTATGAAGGACAGTTGTGTACATACATAGGTTCTAATTTAGGCAGACACATATGTTTCTCTATGATGAAGAAACAGTGGGACAAGGTCAGGGAAAAAATTTATATACTATAGTTAGCTCTTATTTGGCTTTATGGTTTTGAAATTGATGAATTTGCTTTGATGTACTTACTAATGGATGAGTTAATATGATCAAAATTGATAATAAATAGTTGGCACGTGTTCAGGGGAGCATTTTCTATACTTATAATAGTACATTGTTGGCATTATTTTTTCTTGAGAATTCCTTGGTACATAATGATTCCTATTATTGGTGAGGCCGCTGAAGATACTCATGATACTGAAGTTTTCAAATGATGCTATGATGTTGTCATAATGCATGAGTTGCTTTCGATGAAATTATGGATGATGTTTATATATTGTTTGAGCCACTGATCATATTTTTGATGATAAAAGACTCTTTGGTGATGATATGATTGAGGATTATTATTATTCTTTCAGGAAAGATCATGTAGATCTTGTTATATCATGCTATGATTATTTGATGATGAGCGGCTCCTGTCCCAATCATGGATGAAGCCTATGGTGTTGTTCTTGGTCCTTACACTTGTTACATGTACATGTTATGATGCAAATGGTGTCTTCCTAGAAGATTATGGTTCTAATCATGATGATTTTGATGATATGGGATCACCTAGATGAGTAGTTGATGATGATGAATTACAGAAAGGGATCTTATGGATAATTACTTACACTACATAATAATGAAGTAGTCTTTCTTCTTGCATGAATAATTTTGGCCAAGATAATGATGTTGATGAAGATTTTATAAAGACATGGTTATTGATATACTGTTGCTATATCTGTTGGATGATACTTGGAAACATGACATATTTTGATGATGTTGAAGAATGATGTTACACTTCCCTATATTACTTTATTATGAGAAGCTTGGTTCTTTGATCAGATATTGATCTAGGACCTTAATGATAGCTCAAATTTCAAAGGGTTCAAAATAGTGTCAAACTTGAACAATCGAATAGATCTCATCTTCCTGATTCTGGCACCATGAGTGGTTCGAAAAACAGACATCGTATGAAGGAGTTATCGCAATTTGAAAAGTCCAATAAACTGCAATTTATGGACATTTGACCAAGAATAATTTGATTTTTGAAAATATTAAAAAAATTATATTCCAAGGAATATTCCTTGGAATATTCTCTTTTGGGTGACCAATGAAGCAATGACATGTGGCAAGCCTGGAGGCTGCCACATGGGCCTGGAATGGTATTGTAAAATTTTGTTGGGGTCCTGACAGAATCAAACCAGTGACCTTCGGCAAGACAAACCAACGCTCTACAACCTCCACCGATGATGATTCTTAACACATAATGTTCATGGTGTATATTTAATTTATAACCAGTACAGGTTTGGGGGTTAGGACCGCCAATGGTCTTACCTGCCAGCGGTCCTCCAACAACTATTCGCATGTCGTCGTTTGCCAACAAACCACACGGTTTGTGTGCTGACTACCAGAACCATGCAATGTTATCCCTAACCTCTGGGGATTATTCCTATCACATGTGTCCCGATGCCAACAATTACGATAACAGCTAAATCCAATGGTTAAACTTGGTGGAGTGGCTAAAAGGGCGGCTTTTTCCAAATTTAATTGGAGTTAAGTGCCAGTTCACCAGATTTAGTGGAGTATCCCTAGGGCCTAAAAGCACTCCAAGAGTTGTTTTCGACCAGAGAGAGTGAAAAATGAGGCTAGCTAGGATAATTGGAGCCTTTTGAAGCCAATGGAATAGTTCAGACAAGCTGAAGAAGTCATCTTCATAGAGATTTTCATCCAAGGAGATTTTGGAGCTCAAGGCCACCAAGGGTTGGAGGCAGTTGTAGGAGCTACCACCACTCGTTCTCAGTGAACCAATAGTCATTCCTTACTATAATAAGCCTTTTGAATCCATTGTAAGTATTTTCAAAATCATTTGGAGACTTCTATTGGCCGAGATGCTACAAGGAAGTTTCCGGCAGCCTAGTGCCAACCATGGAGGAAGGCTTAGTTTGGTGATGCAGTGCTCGTTTTGAGAAAATGATCAGTCTATTGTTGGTGTTTGATATGTGCTAGATATAGTAGAAGAGGTTTCAGTGATAGTTAAATAATTTTGAAGGAGTTAGTGCCATAAAGAAGCTCAGGGAAGCTCAGAGCACTGATTGAAGGAATCAAGTCTAAGAGAGCTTAGATCTGTTTGCAGAGTGATGACACCCATGACAGAGATATAGATGGTATTCTAAGCCCATTGGTTGAGTTCAGTAACCTTTGGAGTTAAGTGTGGAACTTGTAAAAGAAACTTTGCCATAATCCCAAAGAGCCAAGTAAATATGACAAAAGCTTAAGGAGACGTAGCCCACAATATTCGGGTGAAATCCTATACTAAATTTGTTGTTATGTGTTGATGTTTATTTGCTGCATTATATGGCTGTTATGTGTGTTTAATATCAGCAAAAACAAATGGACTTAAGCACTTAAATAGTTAAATGAAATTACACATACAGCCTCAACTATTTAATTCTACAATTGTCAACATAAGCTAGATCATATATTTGTTAAGATTTGGAGTGGGAGGTTCTTGTAAGCATAACAAGTTAACAAAACCTCATTTCATATCAGATGATACCAGAGCAGGATGCTTGATTGACAGAGCAAAAGACTGCTTGTTTGACTTGAAAGGTGTTTAAACAATACAAAGAATTTCACTATTTGGTTGTTTGTAAATTGACTATTGTTTGAGTTTGCAAAGGTGAAGGGAAACCTATTGATAGCTAAGTCTAGGAGAGGAAAAGAAGGAATAATGGCTGAAGGCATTCTCCTTACCCAAAGGACCTCAAGACAATCCTTGAAGCACAAGAGGTTTTTTTGCAAAAGGGTTGTTTGAATAAGAGTTTGACCCTACAACCATTAGTTCTTTGAAAGCTTTGTGAATTTTGTTGAAGTTCTTTGTTCATTTTGATGATGACAACTTCTACAAGTGAGTTTTCAAAATCCTCCTCCTTCACAATATTCTTTGATGAAGACATGAAGCAAGACTTGTTCATCATGATGGATATAGTGATAGAAATGTATGAGGATGAAAGGAAGACCACTAGACTTCGAGAGCAATTGAATTCCATGAAGGAAGAGAAGCAATTGTTTTTTGACAAATTGCAGGAAATGGAGAGCCAACTTCATATTGAAAATATGAACCTGGAAAGGATGCATGAGATGGAGACACAGTTCCTTTCTTCCAAAGAAGCCTTAGTCAAGTATCAGTTTGAAGAAGAGGTAAGAAATTCTATTTTGTCTTCAATTTCCTCTAAGAATATTTATGTTGGTTGTTTTGAAAAACATACAAGAGGCATAGGGTCCAAGTTGATGTCAAATATGGGCTATGAAGGAAAAGGATTGAAAAAACATTCACAAGGCATTGTTGAGCCAATAATTGTGGAGGAAAAGCCTAAGTATTTGAGTCTTGGCTATGGACAATCTTATGGAGAAAGTTCCAAAGCAGCCATGAAGGCAATTGAAACAGTTCCTAGAAGGAGTTTCATTTTAGGTTCTATACCTCAAGTTTGTAAGGATTGTATTAATGGGGAATGCAATTGTTTGAAACATACTTTGCAAAAAGAAGGTGATCATAAGCATGCACTCGAACAAGAGAGTTGTGAAATCTCTAAAACCATTGAAGAGATTGATGATGCTCTGAAAGGGAGCCACTCCTTCATTCGATTCACCTTCTCATGAAGAAAACAAAGGTGAAAGAGAAATGTATAAATCTGATTTCAATCATACTTCTTTTGATTATGTTAAGCATGGTAAATTTCCACATAAGCATTGGAAAAAAATTGCATGTTCATTTTCTAGTTTGGTAACCATAGTGTTTCTAGATCTTGGAAGAAAATGACCACATATAGGAAACTTTTGAAGAAAAGGAGGCAAGAAGCCAAAGGTAAACTAGACAAGGAAAATTATGTTGTAAAGAGGATGAACATGTGTTGTAATTATTGCCATAAGCAAGGACATATTGCTAAAAAGTGTTGGATTTTGAATCCAACAATGCTTCCATGAAATTTGAAGAAAGTGGAAAAAGAATATGGCAAGAATGGAAAGGAAGTTTCCATAATTGATGTGTTGCAAGATGATTCACATATTGATGTCGATGTGTGATTAAGGGAAGTGTGGATTGGTAAGAAATGGTTAGATCCCTTGCCCATTAAAGTTGCATGTCTATTGATTTGATACATTTCTTTGCCAATGGAATGTAAGTTGCAGGGTTTTACCAAAAAGGTGAATGGAAAATTTGAGTACGAGACTCGCTTTATTGTAGCAAAATTATGTTCATTTGAACTTTGTAAGTACATGTAAATATTATTGAGGATCTTGTACTTATGATTGTGCTTGATAGAAAGTTGAAGAATGGAATACATGCATGAGAATGGTATGTATGAACAAAGGAATGTTGATGATTTACTTGTATTTGAACATGTATGTGTAATTGACTTGATGGAAAGTAATCAAACATCATATTGCTTTATGTAAACATGCATGCAATGTCATATCAACTTGGAAAAGTTGATTTTGTCTCCAATATTGAAAAAGGGAGATAATGATGAAGTGTTTCACAAGGGGTAGAATTCTTTTCTACTTTGAAAAAGAATCGTCAAGTCATTTTTGTATATGTTTGACTTGGAGAGTTAGTTGTTTGAAGAAGGCATGTTTTTCTCAGCTTATGGTTTAGTCGATCATTTGTATACAAGATGTAAAGACATGATGACGATTCACATGATGTGAAATTTGTTTCTTATGATGGAGCAAGAGTTTATGTCATCAAGTTATTTCTTGCATTATGTTGTTTTTTTGACAAGATGTCAGAAGAAGATTTGCACCAGCAAAAGTCGCCATAGAAGTGGCTTGACTTCTTGACACAGTAAAACATACTTTTATTGGTGAATATGAAAATTTCAATTAATTTTGTATGTGTTTATGATGTGATCTCATGTTTGTTTGAGCCACCATGGATCGATTATCAAGGAAGCGATGTTCAGCTACCTTCTGTAAAATTCTCAACATAAATTATGAATGAGTTCAAGGAAGGCAGTTCTTAACAGGAGGACAAGCGCATCCAGGAAGGGAAGTGTTGACTACCTTCAATTTTTGGTTCAAAGGCACAAGCCATGCAAGGAAAGTGTATGGAAGCTGAAAAGAGGGGTGTTGTACTCTCATCTACTGTACAGATCAGTATATCAATCTTTTGGGGTCCAAAAGATTCGTAATGCAGAGGAGTGATAAGATATTGATCCAAGACCTTAATGATAGCTCAAATTTCAAAGTGTTGAAAAGAGTATCAAACCTGAGCGACCAAATAGATCTCAAATTCTTGATTCTTGCACCATGAACGGTTCGAAAAACCGAATCCGTATGAAGGAGTTATCGCAATTTGAAAAGTCTAGTAAATTGCAATTTATGGACATTTGACCAAGAATAGTTTATTTTTGAAAATATTAAAAAAAAAGGTATATTCCAAGGAATATTCATTGGAATATTCCCTAAAATATTCCATTTTGGGTGACCAATTAGGTGTCGACACATGGCAAGCCCGGAGGCCGCCACGTGGCCCTGGAATGGTATTGTAAAATTTTGTTGGGGTCCTAATGGAATCAAACCCGTGACCTCCAGCGAGACAAAATAGTGCTCTACCAACTCTACTGACAGTGATTCTTAACACATAATAGTCACGGTGTATATTTAATTATAACCGGTATAGGTTTTGGGGTTAGGACCACCAACGGTCCTCCGAAAATTATTCACATGCTGCCATTTGCCAACAAACCACGTAGTTTCCGTGTTGACCACCAGAACCATGCAATGTTATCCCTAACCACCAGGGACTATACCTATCACATGTGCACCAATGCCGATAGTTACGGTAATAACCAACTCCGATGGTTAAGCTTGGCGGAGCAGCTAAAAAGGTGGATTTTCCAAATTTAACTAGAGTTAAGTGCCAGTTCACCAGATTTACTGGAGTATCCCTAGGGGACACTACCTAAAGGCACTCCAAGAGTTGTTTTCAACTAGAGAGAGTGAAATAAGAAGCTATCTAGGCTAATTGGAGCCTTCTAAAACAAATGGAATAGTTTAGAGAAGCTGAAGAAGTCATCTTCCTAGAGATTTTCATCCAGGGAGATTTTGGAGCTCAGGGCCACCAGGGGTTGGAGGTAGTTGTAGGAGCTACCAGTACTTGTTCTCAGCGAAACAACAACCATTTCTGACTATAATGAGCCTTCTAAATACATTGCAAGGATTTGTAGAAGCATTTGGAGACTTCTAAAGGATGAGATGCTACAGGGAAGTTTCAGGTAGCCTAGTGCCAACCGTGGAGGAAGGCCTAGTTTGGTGATGCAGTGTTCATTTTGAGCAAATGATCAGTCTATTTCTGGTGTCTGATATGTGATGGAGACATTAGAATATGTTTCAGTGATAGTTAAATAATTCTGAAGGAGTTAGTGCCATCAAGGAGCTCGGGGAAGCTCAGATCACTGATTGAAGAAATCAAGTCTAAGGGAGCTTAGATATGTTTGCAAAGTGATGACAACCATGAGAGGGATATAGATGGTATTATAAGCCCATTGGTTCAGTTCGATAACCTTTGGAATTAAGTGTGGAACTTGTAAAATAAACTTTTCCATAATCCCAAAGAGCTAAGTCAAGATGACAAAAGCTTGAGGAGACATAGCCCATGATATTTAGGTCAACTCCTAGATTAAATTTGCTGTTATATGTTGATGTTTATTTGTTGCATTATATGGTTGTTATGTGTGTATAATGTCATCATAAACAAATGGACTTAAAGCACTTAAACAGTTAAAAGAAATTACATATACACCTGTCTCAAGTATTTAATTCTGCAATTGTCAACATAAAGCTAGATCATATATTTGTTAAGCTTTGGAGTGGGAGGTTATTGTAAGCATAACAAGTTATCAAACCCTAATTTCAGATCATTCTCACTTTTTTTGTTGATTTTTCATACTTGGTCACAAGTTGATGGTATTGAAGTTACATTGTCTTATCTTGCATATTGATGATGAGTTGTTGTTGTTGTTATCTATGGTGCAGATCCTACATAGTATATGATGGTTGTTGAAGACTATCTTGGTCTTGTCAACATCACTATAGAGGTCTTTTGTTTTGGTTATAAATGCCATATTTATCTCTTGATGTAAAGATCATGTAGATACCTATGTTATAAATCATTGTAAAATTCAGTCATGTATGGACCATTATGGTCAAGACATGTAATCCCAACATTTTGGGCATGTGATGTAATGTTGAGTCAAATATGTAACCCCACTATGTTGGGTGATAAATGTAAGCATGAGTCATTGATGATAGGAAAGGTCATGTCTGGTTGAGTCACAGAGTCATGTACTTCTTTGTATATCTTCAGAAAATTCAACATGTACGCAGGGGGCGCATGGTCAGTATTTAGTGTTCATACTCAGCAAAACAAATCTACAACGCTAATGTCACTATAAAGGAAGAGAATCCTTTATTCAACATTGGCTGGCCCTTTGCCCTTGATGTCAAAGGGGGAGAGTAACTTGGTGTTTGAGAATCTCGGTGCTTAGCTTGATGTGTTTTACAAGTATTTACAGGTTGTGGTGACCAAATACCGAAGTGGTTTCCATCAAGTCCAAATGGGGAGAATGTTGGCATGATGAAAAATGTGTTGTCCTTGATGGAAACCTACTTGATGAATTTTTTCAACATGATGATAACAGGATTATTTTACAAGCTAGTACACATGTGATAGAGATTTTAGACAAAGGCATGGAAGTCCAAATATAGAAGAATGATGAAGGTGATGTTTTGAGAAATACATGTGGGTTCTGTAAAGAAAAGTCACATACACATGTGGGTATGGTGAAGAAAGGTCACGTATAGTTTATGCACCATGGTTTTCTTAATATTAGAGACATTTTCCATGGTATTGGCCCATAGTAATGAACACGACAATAGATATTTGATTCCATCCATGAATACCATCAGAATTACTAAGGATTTGGCCTAAGGTAATGGTTAAGGCCTAAGCTATATAAGGAGATGGACATCAAAGTGTTGCGTGTGCAAGTCAGAGATTATTATTGACTAGTTTGATCTGAAATAAGTATGCACTAGGAGCATGATAATGGATCAAATCCAATAGATCTGAAATGACTATACCTTGAATAATATGCATATGGTTTGGTTTGATCTATGATTATAATTTTTTGACATGTGTTTGTTACTATGTATGGGTTTGACTAAAGTTATGTTATGTAGTGAAGGTATGAGTCAATATTTACATATTTGTACGCAAGTTTGTTTCATAAAAAACGCGTACATACGCAGATCATTATGAGTAGTATTGTATTGATTCTACAGTATGGGAAGATCTATACGCAGGTATCATATATGAAAGGAGTGTACATGTGTGAAATTATTTTGTAAGGGTCACTTACATATGTTAGGAGATTTCTGAATTTGATATCTGATCAACTTGTTCAATCTTGTTGTGTTTGTTGTATTCTATCAATGAATTCTTTCATGATTATCTGGGTTCAACAGTGATTATTGAGGTTGAATTATTTGTGGAATGATTTTTTGAATAGTAATGATGCTTCTATCTATATGTGGTTCAGAGATCTATGATTGGTTTTGTAAGTGCTTCAGTGAGTATTTCAATATGACAATGATTCAGTACTAGGTGTCAATGCTTTGAGATCTGTACGTAGGTATGATTCATGGAAAGTGCATATATACGTGGATATGCTTAATAATAGTGGCATATATATATTTATATATGGTTGATTAAGGTTTGTAGTGACATAATTTGGTTTCTATGATGAACAATATGTGGATTGATATTCCGGTGAATGGATTTATAATGATCTCACTGATTTGGTTGCTTGAGATTGATTTGGATCTCGGTTGGTACAATGATTAAGTGATTTGATATGATTATTTATTTCATTTTTATTATTTGATATTGAGCTTAAATAATGGTAGTGAGTCCAATCTGAGAATTTGATGAAACGTGGCCTACAGATTTGTTGTTTTGGTTCAGGTGGATCCAGTATGAAAGTTATGAAATGTGGTCCATAGAGGTGTTGAGGGTTGGAGCCTTTAGGGAGAAAGTCAAATCTTCCTTCTAGAGGTAGCTAGTAAACCTAATCATTGGGTTGGAGCTCCCTTCCAGTAGGTGTCGGTAAATGAGATCAGGGGGTTGGAGCTCCCTTCTAATGGGTGTTGGAGAACAAGAGAAGGTTGTAGCCTTCTGTAGTTGGGTGCCTGGATGCTGGTATGAGTTTGTTCCAATACAATATTTTAAGATGTTTTATTTATAATAAAATATAAGTACAGATACAAAAAAAGCAGTGGTTTTCTCCCACATTGGGTTCACACCTAAAAATCTCAGTGGTCATGTGTGTTAATGTGTTTCTTATGTGATGGTTTATTTTTTTCTTACTACACATGGTTATTGTTTAATTATTTCCTATGGAAGTGATGATACATTGGTTCAAGTTAAACAGATGAAGAATTAACTGAAAAGTAAGTTAATTGGATCTACTCTAGTTGTATGCATAATGTTCATACACATATGCAGGTTCACTTGAGTATAGTTGCTTATAGAAATCTGAATAAGGAAATAAAAGTTTAAGTGAGTTCTAAAATACTGATTCACCCCCCCTGCCTCGCAATATTTTTCCCAACATTGTGGCCATGTAAATACCATATAGGTGGTGTTTGTGTCATGAAAAGGCCAAGTGGATCTCATGTGGGTGTTAATATGTGGAAGGAGTTCATTGGTCAACTTTATAAGTGCATAAATTTCAATCTAGGAGTCAAATTTAAGAAAAAATTATATGCCATAAAGTCTTGATGGGTTGAACGAGATGGTGTTGTCCAAAGTTTATTCCAAAATATTTGGTGGAGAAGGGTTTTTGTAACCACTTCTTCATAGTGAGACCATGGAGTATGGATTAGTTGAAAGTAACTCCTTCCATGACCTGGAAAGTTTAAGGGCGTGGGAGGGATTGCTACACCTATATCCAAGCCTTATCCATTGTTTTGGGTTTTAACAACATCACTTGCTTCTATATATTGCTATGTAGGCCTCCCAAATATATTTGGGTACATTTGGGTTCTTTGGGGAGATGTCTAGCATTATGACCATCTTTCTAAATTTGCTGGTGTACTCTTGTACACTTTTTCACTATCTCTACTTTAAGTAATACCACTATATCCACTGGCCCTCTACATACCTAATAGGGTAAAAATGTGACCTTGTGAGAGTTTGCAAATCCTCCCACGTAGTAACTTGATGATATCCCTCTGACCTCAGGATCTACATCTAGCTTCTTCTGCAGGTTAGGGAATGGCCCTCTAATTTCAACAAAGAAAATGAAATTTTGTGTTCTTCCTATATGTGGTTAATGCTAAAATAAACCTCTAACTATAGAAACTAGTGATTTACATTTAAAGTTTCAATCTCACCTTTATATTTCTTTATGTCATCCTTTGCTTCCATTTTGAATAGTGACTACAAATGGTTCACAACACTTAAATTGGGTTGTTCCTTTCTAGATTATTTCTTAGATTCCCTCTCTAGTTCTACTCGATCCCCAAATATTCCCTCTAATATGACCTCTAAGTTTCAGTCCATCTTATGTGATTCCAAACTTATTTGCTAGAGTCACCATAAGGAGATTCATGTTACATATGATATATATGACCTATTCTTCTAGCCTGAGAATAATCACCTCTATCGAATCTCAAGGATAAACAAAGAATTCATTATCCATGTTGTGGTTTTACGACTGTCTTATTAAGATCAATCTAGATACCCTAAAATCCTCACAAAATAACACAAATAAAACTACTCTGATATAATACAATATGTAAATATCGTGGACATTCCATTGGAAAATTCATCAATAATAGATCTCTTTAATAATTATACTTAAAATATAAACTCTAAACTATGATGATTATTTTTCTTATAATTATGGATTTATCAAATTGTTTTCTTCATTCATGCCATATATAAGATGTGAAAAATAGAGAAGAAACAAAAATATAATCACTCACAACCATAGTAACATAAGATATGATTTGAGAAACCACTTCAGAAAAAAACCCAATTGGAAGGTGAGGCTTTTGTGCTTTGTCTTCTCTGAATGGAAATGGATGCAAGTAAAAAGGAGTTAGACTTGTGGCCTATGGGTTTCTACAATACACAATCCCTCTATATTTTCTCTCTCTCTATATCCACTCTCAACTACTCTTCTCAACTATGGAACAAAGTACACGTGAATAGAATGGATGTTAGGTCCCTATAATACTAGTAATTACTCCATTACTATTGTAGTTGTATCCCTTATTAATAGTTTTGTGCCCCTATTGTCCCCATATTGTTATTACTGTGCCCCATAGAATCCCTCTATTGTTATTTTTGTGCCTTTATATTATTATTGTTAGGTCGGCTGGTTTATATTGTGACTCCTTAGACTCCTATATATAGAAAGGAGGTTTTGTCATTTGAATCATCAAGGAATCATTCATTTGTGTAATTCAAAGGAGGTTGCCCCCTCGAAGAGGCTGAATTCTAAGGCGTTGATCTATCTATTCTATCTTTTTTGACCTGGATTCATAACATTTGGTATCAAAGCTTCTGGATTCTAGGGTTTCGCTGCTACAAACAAGTTATCGTGGCATTTTCTCTATAAATTTTTTTCTGTGATGTTTCAGAAGAGAAAAAAAAACCATGTGAGATGAAATTGCAATAAATCTTGGGTCTGAATTTCAGATCTTTTCGCGCTATATTTGCGGAGATATGATCTGAGGAAGTTGGTCTTTTTGCAGACTCCTGAATTACATTCCAAACAGGTGACCTGGGGAAAATCGTCATAACTTTCTCTCTAAGCATCGGATTGAAATTTCTTTAGAAGGTACAAAAATAGGACGGATTGTAGTTTCTTGTGTATATTTTTCAGAGCCAAAGGTCGAAACAACGACACGTGGCATGTCGTACAAGTTTGCTCTACTAAACTAGTCTATAATCAAGTCACTATGGGAGATTTGGCATAACTCTTCCTTGGAGAATCCAATTTGGATCAGACTACTAGCATTGGAAAGAGGACATAGAGGGCTATTACAGGTCACAATTTCAAAACTAGATGATCTGAAATTACATAGATACATTAGAGGCAATATCGAGCTCCTACAAAATGAAAAAAGGTGTGTAGATTTTTTTAAATTCTTGCTTAAGCTTGGTTTGAAAATTTATTTTGAAGGAATTCAAAGGGCATAGTAGAGCATTATTATCAGTAATTGGTGCCCCAAGGAAAGAAAATGCAAACACCCAGTAAGCAACCTGAAATCTCTAGCATGACTCATGAAGAAGAGGAATAAATGCTACATGATATATCAAAATTACAAGACCAAGTGCAACAAATGTCACTCTCACAAAAGATAATAGAAGCTAAGATAAATGGCGTGGAAGTTAAGATGAATGGCATGGAAGCTAAGATGGATAATTTGAAGATAGATTTGAACACAAATTTGAAGACAGGCATGGCATATTTGAAGACAAATTTGATAAATTTTCTACAAGAATTACTTACTAATGGTGAAAGGGTACTAAAGGAAACTCATGATGCGAACAAAAGAAATGTTAATCATGATATCATAGACTCTAATTTTGGATTGAAGACCCACCATATTCCAAAAATCAATATGAGGAAGTTTGATGGCAAGGATCTTGCAACATGGATATTACAAATGGAGCAATGTTTCGATCTCAATAATGTGCAAAAGACACAAAAGGTACATATTGCAACTTTATATTTGGAACCAAATCAGTTTGTATGGTATCAATGGCTTTGCTCTCATAAAATAATTATCACTTGGGCAATTTTTACGAAAGAATTGACAACACATTATGAGGATACAAAAAGAGACACTTTTTTTAGCCAATTGATAAGTCTCAAACAAAAGGGTTAAATAATGGAGCACATTGAGGAGTTCCAAAAATTGAACATAAGGGTTAAAAATATTCCAGAGGAGCATAGAGTTGATGTGTTCATAGGGACTTTAAAGGATAATACCCAAAATGATGTTCGCCTTTGTAACCTGATTCATTAGAGAAGGCATTCAGATTAGGAAGAAAATGGAAAGCAAAATTATGGCAACCAGGAAGCATACCACTCACAACTATAAAGATGGAAGTTTTGTTGCCCCTAGTCTTCCACAACCTATAAGGTTGACACCACAACAATTGGAAGAAAAAAGAGAAAAAGGGCTTTGTTAGAGTTGTGATAACAAATACACTAAAGGTCATAAGTGTGCTGAAAAGAAATTATTCTACATAGATTGTGAAGAGGAAGAAGAAAAGGAGCAAGAAAGGTCAAAAGAAGAGGATATACTATAGGAGCAAGGCCTAGATAAAGAAGAAATGAATCCAACCATATCTTGTAATGCATTGGCTAGAATTATCACTCCTCAAACCATCAACATAGAAGGACAAATCAAGATAAAAAAAGGTAATAGTGTTGATTGATTCAGGAAGTACCCACAATTTTATTCATTGTAAGGTAGCAAAAGAATTGAATTTCTTCCTCTATCTAGCACCAGAGTGTCAAGTGATGGTTGCAAATGGAGGAACAATTAATTGCTCTTGAAAGTGCCATAATATCAAGCTATCAATGGGAGAATATGTATTGACTAGCCCAATGCTTTCCATTCCAATGGGAGGTGCTGATGTTGTACTAGGAGTCCAATGGCTACAATCCTTGGGTACAATAGCTTTTAATTTTCAAGAACTTTTCATGAAATTTCCTGTGGAAGGAAAGGAAGTTGAATTAAGGGGTATTGCAGGGAAACCGGGAAAGATAATCAGCTCTAATGGTATGACAAAGCTTCTAAAAAAGGAACTAAAAGGTGTAATTGCACAATTATGTTCGCTAGATGTTTC
>APFE030161688.1:145997-182569 GCA_000404065.3 Pinus taeda
AGGTTATAGGCGACAAGCTCCCAGTTCAAATAATATTGCAAGAACTTGACGAGGAAGGAAAAATTATATTGGAACCGGAAGCAGTCATAGAAACAAGAACTCGACAGCTACGAAATCGATCAATTTCGGAGTATCTCATCAAGTGGAATAACTTATCCATTGAAGATTCCACATGGGAGAATGAGAATTTATACAGAAGCATCCAGAACTACTCAAGCATTGAGGACAACACTTTTTTGAAGGAGAGTGGCATGTTAAGTCCCTATAATGCTAGTGATTAATCCATTACTATTGTAGTTGTATCCCTTATTAATATTGTTGTGCCCCTATTGTCCCCATATTGTTATTACTGTGCCCCATAGAATCCCTCTATTGTTATTTTTGTTGTTTTATATTATTACTGTTAGGTTGGATAGGTTATATTGTGACTCCTTAGACCCCTATATATAGAAAGGAGGTTTTGTCATTTGAATCATTAAGGAATCATTCGTAATGTAAAGGAGGTTTCCCCCTCGAAAAGGCTGAATTCTAAGGTGTTGATCTATCTTTTCTATCTTTTGTGAGCTGGTTTCATAACAATGGAACTCCTTTTCCTCTTAGTCGCCTAATTATAACACAACCAAATAGCCTACTAGAGATTAAGTTTTACTTTTTCAACTCTTAATTTGAGTTACAATATCAACTCTTCTAGAGTATTCTGAATCATTAGCACATGGGTAGCCCCATTCCCATAAATAATGGGAGATGATGTGGCATCCTCTCAAACCATGGTGGTCAAAAGAGCAAGGCCAACTTATGGGTGGCATAAATTTATCATAGGGATTTCAATTGAGGTGATTCTTGCATCGTTGGAAAGGTATATATGTGTATAATACCACTATAAAGTTTAAAATATAAGAAATAGTTTTTTATCCCCCAAAATATTACATTTTACGTATCAAACGAATTTCAAAAGGTTTTAGACCCAAAATCTCCAAATTGGGGCTTGTCGATAAAATGGTTCGTGAGATTATTCCTCCATTGTTTCCACTCTAAAAGCATCAATATTGATGAAAAAAATATAATGATCCAATTAGGGTCAATTACTAAAGGTTTAAATTCTCTTGCAGGCTTCATCGTCTTCTCCTTATGTCATTAAAAAATGACACATTTTAGCACACATGTCAAATGACCTTCTACATGTTTTCCTAAAGGAGTAATCATTTAATCCTTTCATGTGTTTTTTGAATTTTGAGACACCATTTTAGGGAAAAGAATGTAATTTACATAACCATAAAGATTTAAATGTTGAGACCTGAACCAAAAAATATCTTTTATAGAAAATCTCATCATCGTGCCAAGTGTAGCCCATATGTGCATGAGATTTAACTTATAGCTAGTGGATCATGTGAATTATATTGGCATCCATTTACATTCTTCACATACCTTTGGAAGCCAATTTGGTAGTAGGAAATATAAGAAAAATAGGGAACTATCCTCTTCATACTTATTATATAGAGCATCAATCATCACATTCACATTTTTCTTCTTGTAGGTAATCTCATAGTCATATCCTATCATTTTAATGACCCATTTATACTCTAGGAAGAAAATACCTATTCCAAGAAATATTTCAAACTATGATGGTGTGTTTTAACATAGAAACAATGGCCCATCAATGGTATCACACATCAAATAGTTGAATAATAAGTACTATTTCCTTTTCATAGGTGGGTTTTCCTGAGTTTCTATTACATAAGTTCTTACTAGTGAAGCCAATGGGAATCCCTCTTGCATTGGCATTGCCCCAATTCCTTTACCAAAACATGGGGGCTTCACTAGGGGAGAAATACCATACCTCGTGAGTTCATATTGGGGGATATACATTGAGGGGAAAATGGCATAATATATTGGGGATATATAGGGGGTAAAGTGTTTTATATTGGGAAATATAAAAAATGGTGCTCAAAGTTAAGGAAAATATATAAAGGGGTATAAAAAAATATTCATGAAAAAATGGATACCTACAATATCTAGTGAAATTAGGGGTTTATTAAATTGGGAAGGTGCATTGGGTTAATATTGGTAGGGGGTTAAATAATTTGATTTTTAGAGGGATTTTCCAATATGTAGTCAAATTAAGGGTATTGTTTAATATGCCACGAATGTGTATGATATGTAATAGGTTCACTAAGTGAAGCCCCTATGTACCAAAGGCATGATATTACAAGCAAAATGTATTATTGAATTTGGGTATCACTAATATTAGGTAGTACATATAGCATATTTTAAATATTTAAACCATATTTTATCATCTTTCTACACAAACTTCCTATTGTATCCTATGAGATCTAGAAATCCCCACAAGCTTTTGAGGGCCTTTGGAAAAGGCTAATGTTCAATTATCTCAATTTTCTTAGGATTGACATGTATGCCCTTCCACTCAAAATGTGTCCCAAATACTACACTTTTGAAATTCCAAAAGAACATTTATTATATTTTAGGACTATTTGGTGATGATGGAGAATTTATAATACCTAATCTACATGTGCCACATATTCCACCAATTTTTTGTTTAGACCAAATGTCATCAAATAAGAATAAGGAAAAATAGCATGGAAGGGGTTACAAGATTTTTCTCACAAGGATTTGAAAAGTGGAAGTAATATTGCAAAGACCAAAAGGTGTCACAAAAAATTCATAATGATCTTCATGACTATGGAAAGAAGTTTTAGGAAAACTTCTTCCTTCATGTGAAATTGGATATAATTGAAGCAAAGATCAAAGTTGGTAAAGAACTAAGTGACATGTAGGTCATTTAATGTTGAAGGAAAGTGTAATTAGGTTCAGTATTCATAAATTACTTTTGATATTTGTACTTATTCAAGAAAATAAATATTAGTTTATAATATATTTAAATGAGTTTCTTGCTCATTGAATTAGGTCTAGCACATGTGAAAGTGCCATGGAAACTATCCAAAGTTTGCTCAACAAATCAGCCACCAAACTACCCTCAACGTCGACCTAAATGGAGGGACAATCCTCTATTTATAGAGGTTGTCCACTCCAAATAGAATGCACCACTTGAGCTCTAAAATCCGCAAGGGAAAGAGGACAAGAGGAATGAAGGAAGCTGAGGAAAAGGGTCTACAAGAAAAGGGTCTACAAGGTGAAAAAAAGTAAGAAGAAAGGAAATCAAAGGTAAAGGATTGTCTTCTAGGGTAAACATAGTCTCACATGCAAGGAAATGAAGGATAATATACGTCCATATCAACAGTAAGATCATAGCTCTATAGTCCTTCTTGTTTGGTATAGTTACTAGGCCTACAATGCCTCCTACTTCAGCGTGGAAGAAAGACACTCAAGAGAAGAAGAGAAGGGTAGATAACACCCAGTAGTCCTCTCACACATGTGAGAAACTAGGGCAGCATAATAGCAGAACAATCATACACTCAAGAAGGATTTTGGTTGGTCAAAGTTGAAGTATACTTGAGAAAGGGATAGAAGAGGAAGAAAATATCATCTAGAAGACTCACTCAAAGAAGTTCTATCTCTAGAAAAGATTCATAGTAAGAGAACAAAGTGTCGGAAGAAGGAGGACGAAGTGCCAGAAGAAGTTTCGAACGAAGTTTCGGGGGATAAGGTGTAGAAATAAAGGACTTAACTTGTGGTTGGATGATACTCTTGTCATGGGTCTAGGGTTTGGCATTTATCGATAGAATCTTCAATAAGAGAAATTCACTAAAGGGTTTTCCTCTCAAGAGAAGAGAGGTTTTGGCCCTAGTAGAGAGCCAATATCTTGTGTTATTGTTCTTATGTTTTGGCAATAGTTTGATGAAGTACACACACATGCATTAATAATAAGAAGAAGAATATTAAGCTAACAAGAAAAGTAAAAAGACTCCACAAATTTTTATCAGGTAACGAAGAATCACACTATGCTACTTTGCCCTGGATTATTCAATATGGTATCAGAACTAAGGTGACACATCAAGAAAAGGGGAACTCAAGAACACTCATCAAGGATAAGCATCTACAAAGTTAAAGCTTCAAGCCTAGAAGTCTCAATCACTTCAAGGAAAAGAAGGGTATACAATCCATCATTCATAAAGGAGGTTTACAAAGCTAGAAGAGGAGGCTTACATAAAGGTACCTACAAAGAAGAGCAGATTGAAGCAGGACCTACATCAAGCTAAAATTATTCAAGAAAATCTCATCATCAAGCAAGTCCACTTGGACAAAGAAACCTGAAGAACATCAAGCTTCAGGGAAGAAAATCCATCAAGTCTTCAAGGAGGAAGAAAATCCATTACATCTAAAAATCTATCAAGTAAGTACATGTACCCTTATGAATATACATCAATGTCTTTTTGCAAGGAAAGTAGTAAATTGGTAGGTACAAATAACTTTCTTGCATGGAAGAATAGGACTGATCCACTACTTAAGGAGAATGAACTCCTAGAGAATATCAAAGGGAATATCACTATGCCTTCTAAGGAACAAACTCAAGCCTTAGCCAAGTACAATAAGGATGAGACAAGAGCTCAAAGGATTCTGATAGAATCAATCAAAGACTCTCTCATTCCTTATGTCTCCAAGTTTGAGACATCGAAAGAAATTTATGACAAGCTAGTAGAGCTATTCTCAGTATCCACAACCAAAGAAGTAATATCTTCGAGGAATCAATTATACAAGATGAAGATAACAAAGGAAGGAATAGCTCCCTACTTGAAAATCTCTGAAATGAGAAATAAACTTCAAGAGCTTGGGGAAGTCATGTCTAACAGAGAGATGACAATTGTAGTACTCAATTCTCTACCTGAGGATTGGGGCAACTTCACATCAAGCATATATGCCAGGAAGGCAGCAACCACTCTCACTGAAATGTGGTCTCTATGCAGAACAGAGGAAACTAGACTTAAGGCAAAGGAAGATGTGGGATCAAAGGAGAAATCATTTTCTACCATGGCCAAAAGAAAGGGTAAATTTGGCAAGTTTGGTCCACGAAGAACAAACAACAAAGAAATGTCCAAAATCCAATGTTTTGGATGCCAAGAATACAGACACTACAAAAGGAATTGTCCTAAGTTTAAGAAGGATAACAACAACAACAAAATAAAGAGGGAAGAAGCTCACATAACTCAATAGGTGAAAGAAGAATGAAAGAATCAAAAGAAGGAATATCCTCTGGATATCCACTATGACTAGGTCAAACTCTTTACTTCTACACTTCTTTCAAAGTTTTGGGTAGTCTAGGAGCATGTAGGAATAAAATAATATTTCATTGCTAGAAACATCCTCTAGAATCTAGAAGCATGATATACATAGAGTTCTATATACTCATGAAGAAGTAGCATTTCATGAGAATAAAATGCATGGGTAGAAATAACTTCTAGAATATAGGAGCATGGCAGATATAGCTCAAGATATTCATGTACAAGAAGCATGCCTAGTATAAGACCTCATGCATGATGAAATAAAAATTGATCATGGTTAAGAATCTTAGAAAACCTCCATCGTCAAAAGAAAGGAAACATTTGCAAGGAAAGGATATTTGAGATCCTTTGATGGGATCTTCAAAATAAGGTTCATGGACCAAATCAGATGTCTCATTAGGAATTCCATTCATGGGATTCAAGAAAAGTATGATATGTAGGCAAGCTAAGATGAAGCAAGAGGGGCCACACCAAAGGATGATCAAAGGAGAATCAAGATGAGGTATGTATGCATTAAAGTTCAATCATGTTATCATTGTATATTATTTAGTCATGGGATAGTTCTATAACATGATCAAGCATGAATAAATCTCCTTTACCAAGAACATGCTTGAAGGCATGTACAACAAAGCAATGAAGGTCAACAAAAGAATATGCTCACATAAGGAGTATAAGATTGTTGACTAAGAAGCAAGAAGAAATGTTGACAAGTCTAGAAATGAAGCAATGAAGGAATGCTCTCACAAGAATCATTATATGGTTGACCTATCTATCTAATAATAAGCAAATGAACAAAGATATCAAGCATGTGGAAGAACACCATGATCACTGAGAATCACATTCTGACAAGATACTTTGAAGATATCTCCCAAAAGAAGGCAAGAAGACTCTAATAAAGGAAGAAAGGACCCTTGACACCTATGAAGGTCTTGGAGATATAAAAGATACAGATAATTCATTCTACTCTACAAATATGTCATGATGAAGAAACCATCCAACAAAAAGCAATGTTGAGGAAATATCAGGATGAAGTCATGATGGGCTAATAGGTTGAAGCATGTAAATAAGCAAGTACAATGAAGAATCCATGAGAAGAATATTATGAATCATGGACAAGATGACAAAGGAGTAGCCAAGATGACAAGAAAACCTGATGTATGACATGAAAGCCACTTTCCTTGAGGGAAGCAATGACATGAAAAACCGAGGAGGAAAGTGATTGATGGATGGTGCCCTATCTAGAAGAAGCTCAAACAAAGACTTCATGACATCAAGAAAGGAAGGAGACCGAGCAGCTGGCAAACCCACAAAGAAGAAGTTGTTGATGAAAGAAAGAGTCCCAAATTAAGAGGGAGCTCTGACAAGTACTTGATCAAGAGGGAGTTTTGGATCACCCCTGATTACAAAGGAGTGACAATTGTCTTTTCCATTTCATGGGTCATGCACTAGACAAAGAATAGCAGTCATAAGTCTAGATGAAATCCATGAATGGAAATGTAGACACAATATGGGCACAACATTCTTGTCTTCACTTGGGAAGAAAAATTTGGAGGATTAGGTAATCATATGGCATATGATACTCTTTGAGGATGTGTAGGGAATCCAAGACAAGAATAGGCAAGACAACCGATATTCTTTGAGGGCTAGGAACCCAAGATAAGAATATTCCTAGAATGTCATACTCAAAGAACACCCGGGTGGGTATGTACCTTGAGAGACAATGACGAAGGTGTATATTTTCATTGGTCTCGCCAAAATTGTATCTCATGGTCTTGTAAAGAGATGGAGATGTTAGTTAAGGTCTTGCACTTTGACAATTTTGATGGATATGATGCTATAATAGATGGATTTCTAATCTGGTTTATCTTATGTGAATTCTTCAAGATTGATAATAGCCAAACACCTTGTAATGTTGTATGAATAACTCCCTAGTTAAGAGGGAGTGTTGAAGGAAAGTGTAACAAGGTTCGGTCTTCATAAATGTACTTTTGATATTTGTACTTATTCATGAAAATAAATATTATTTTATAATATATTTCAATGAGTTTCTTGCTCATTGAAGTAGTTCTAGACATGGTCAAATGTTATAGGTGAGTCAAATAGTCAAAAGCAAATGTTGGCCTTAAGGGCATGTTACACCGTGTATAAATATATATTAAATTTAAAGGGAAAACCTCCAAGCAAATTCAAGTCCACTCCTATGTTATGGAAACATCAAGAAGATCCTTAAAGCATGTCACACCACCATGGAAACTATCTGAATTCTGCTCAACAAATCAGCCACCAAACTTCCCTCAAATTCAACCTACAATTAAGAGGACTAGTGGCCTAAATGGAGGGAGAAACCTCTATTTATAGAGGTTTTCCATTCCAAATAGAACACACCACTTGAGCTCTAAAATACACAAGGGAATGAGGACAAGAGGAATGAAGGAAGCCAAGGAAAAGGGTCTACAAGATGTAGCAAAGTAAGAAGAAACGATAACGAAGGTAAAGGACTGTCTTCTAGGGTAAACATACTTGCACGTGCGATGAAATGAAGGATAGCCTGTGAAAATATCAGTAGTAAGATCATAGCTCTATATTCCTCCTTGTCTGGGCTAGTAACTAGGCCTACAAGGCATCCTACTCCAACGTGGAACAAAGACACTCAAGCGAAGAAGAGAAGGGAAGATAAAACCCAGTAATCTTCCCACACATGCAGGAAACTAGGATAGCAGAACAATCATACACTCAAGAAGGATTTTGGTTGTTGAAAGTTTAAGTATACTTGAGAAAGGGATAGAAGAGGAAGAAAGTCTCATCTAGAAGACTCACTCAAAAAGGGTCTATCTCTAGACAATATTCATAGTAAGAGAACGAAGTGTTGGAAGGAGGACAAAGTGCTGAAGAACAAAGTGTTGGAAGAAGTGTCAGAGAATAAGGTGCAAAAAGAAGGAAGGAATTGACTTGTGCTTGGAGGATACTCTTTCCAAGGGTCTAGGGTTTAGCATTGATCAATAGAAGCTTCAATAAGAGAAATTCACTAAAGGGTTTTCCTCTCAAGAGAAGAGAGGTTTTGGCCCTAGCAGAGAGCCAATATCTTGTGTTCTTTTTCTTATGTTTTGGTAGCAGTTTGATGAAGTACACACACATGCATTAATAAGAAGAATAAGAAGATTAAGCTAACAAGAAAAGTAAAAAGACTCCACAAATTTTTATCAAGTAATGAAGAATCACACTACACTACTTTTCCCTAGATTCCTCAACATTTAAGAGGTATTGGATGAATAAAATGGGAAATGTATCTTTAACAATCAAATTATTAATCGCTCAAATTTTGGGACATATACACCAGGTGCCTTGTTTTTTAAAAATCGTGATAGCTAGGGAGACACAAAAGATTGTACTAGGATGAATGATGCTTTCAACCAACAACTCCTATATGATATATTCTATTTCATTATTTTTAGAAAAATGTTGGTTATGCAAACACTCATTGGGTCGTAGGCTACCTAGGAGCAAAGGGATATTATAATCATGGTCACCAAGTGAGTTTACTAGCCCTTGGGAACATTGAAATACATGTTGATGTTTGTCCAAAAGTAATTGCAGAGTATGGATGAACTAGTTGCGAGGCATCATCAAAGGCTTTAGTAGCATGGAATTGTGTATTAATACCAAAATGACTCTATTTTAGGAGCTTTTCCAATGATGAGAGCTAAAAAAATTTAGAGAGTCGAATGTGAGACCTTTTAAGGTGTAGGAATTTTGATCCTTTAAAAATCTCATGTATAACCCCAAAAAATCTACGTGGATGGGACCTAATGTTCTCAAGCATTCAAGACCCAAAAAAATATCACCATCACTCATTTATATGTAAAATCAATAAGACATCTATGGTTGTAAATAATAATGCATAAGGAACATGTATAGACGAAAAAAATAATTTGCAAATTGCATGAGTTTTAGACAACTAGAAACTTCATTAATATGCATAACATGAAGTGTATATATATATATATATATTATATATATATATATATATATATATATATATATATATATATATATATATATTTCTCTGAACACTAGAAGAAATCCTCCCATCTCTCTAAAACCTAGCAAAGGAAACCTTAAAAACTCTAGAAACCAAGAAGAACCAATGTGCAAAATTCACTCCAATACATCATTTTAAGGTAAGAAAAGAGAGATCAATCACATGTGAAGACTGTAAAGAACGAGATAGGCTACTGCAAACTCTTCCTTGGGTCACATCTCATCACACTAGAGAATAAAAGTGAGAGAGTGAGCATACATTAAGGAAAATAGTATTTCCTTCATTTATTTATATAAAAGGTAAGAGAGGCCAACAATATAATGTGCCTTAGCCCATACAAGAAATCTACAATGAGTAATTTTAGGATAACACAATTGAGATGATATAATCTAAATTTCATTCACCATGCTTCAAGGTGATGTATCTAATAAATTCAAATCCATGCCCCTATATCACAACCCTCCATACATTGATCAATCATCCTAAGCAATGTACTCTACTAGGTCAACTACCCCTACAAGATTACTATCAAATCCCTCAGAATCCCAGAGCAATCTCTAATCCTCCAAATAGGAATCCAATCTACCACGTCCCAACTAGGTCCTAATTCTCTAGTCCAATATGCATAACACTCCTCATCACATGTACGTTGTTCACAAAGGGCATGGATCCTTTGTAGGGCCCCAATGAATGGATTCCACCAAAATATAAATATAATCTCAACACCTAAGGGAAGAACATGAAGGCATCATCCACCTAGTTTCTAGCATCCACTAAGAGAGCTATCTCAATTAGAAAAATACTTCAAGAACTATATTTCATGTGCCAATCCATCTTATACCATCCAAGAGTTGAATATTGGCAATATGTACCCACAATATCATGAAGTACCCCAAGAATAATGTAAGTACTTTTAGAATAACCCTAAAAGTTATTAAGAATTGTTCCCTAGAATTGCTACTAATGATCAACTTACCACCTTCCCTTTATCATTCACTAGAATTCCACCTCCAATTGGATGCCATAAACTAACAAGTGTTAGGGAATTTATATTTCCAACATAATATCATAATCATTTTCCCATAGATACCCATGGTCTCAATAGGAATCCAATGGCATTCACACTAGACACAAGTTCACTGATGAATCCCTTTTATCTGTATATGAAATCCTTTCTACATAGGAGATAAAATATCATAATCATTTTCCCATAGATACCCATGGTCTCAATAGGAATCCAACGACATTCACAATAGACACAAGTTCATTAGTGAATCCCTTTTATCTGTATATCAAATCCTTTCTACAAAGGAGCTAAATAAACTATTTCGTCTCATTTTACCTCCCAATTCTATGCTTCCTCTAGAGTCTATTGAGTTTCCCATAAATTATTTTTATGATAATTTTAGGCCAATCCTATCTACAATTATGGGTGTGTTGGGAAGAGATCATACTAGAGTCATAAATTGTCAAGCTCTAGGGTTTTTCTATTTGATGATGCAACCTAATGTTGTGTTAGATATTCTTACTTATTGGGAGCATCCCATTAAATTTCAACTTATAAATTTCATCATTTCTGGATGCTTAGGTTTCCATCTTTAATGGTCTATCTCTTTTTATATACAAATGTGGATCAACTCATGGATTTAGCACTGAACGTCGTTGATTTAAATAAGCATAAATAAGTCGTTGTGAATTGTACAGACATTGTCAAATGAATAGATTATAATGATGTTTTTTCCTAATACATTGTTGCCTTCATTTCAGTAGTATACATAACCATAAACAACCCTTCTACTCAGATAATTCTTCTAGAGGCCCAATCTTTGTTACAATTAAGCAAAGACCTTAGAGTTGACGATTGGTGTATATTTGAAGATCATGTATAGATAAGGTTGTATGGTGCTTAAATTCTGTTAGGGTCCTATAATTTATAGGATCTTGAGGTAATTGAGTATTATATCTTAGGAATCTTATTTTATAAATAATTCTCAATTTGCCAATGATTTCCAAATAAAAGAAAAAATAATTAAAAATTAAAAGAGGGTATAAATAAGAAAAAGAGAAAAACAAAAAGAAATATTGGAAAAAGAAGAAAAGATTAAACCCCACCAAAAGAAAGAAAATTCAAAAATGAATAATATCGAAAGTGTTGCAAGTCCAAATGCCACTACTCATAGATAGTTTTTCTTCATTACTAAAAAGTAAACATTTGTGTGCAACTTGTTCAAAATGCCACAACCATTGGCTTTTAGTTTAATCATACAGTGTAATCATGATTAAAATCCTTTAAATTTCTATAAATTAAGATAGAAAATAAAGACTTACCCAACAGTTTAATCTGGGTAAATCACTAGTTAGGTAGAAAATGACATTGATCCAACTATCTAATCTAGATCAATAGAAGAAATAAGGAATAGGTTATGTAGTTTTTTGTTCTGTATACAGGAAAATAAAATGGGTTTGTTAGTCTAAGTGGACCTTAGAATGAAAAATAAAAAATGCTAGTTTAGCTAAGGGTAGGTAGATAACATCATTTGTAAATATTCACCTATATCATTTTATCCTAAGTTTGATCATAGGATAAAAAGGGAAATGTGTGTGCCATGAATAAAGTTTTTCATATTATTTATTTTCATTTTATCCTAAGTCGGGAAAGCAAGAATTAAAATGCACCAGCAGACAACGATTTTGTTTGTTGTATTGAGGTTAAAGTACAACACATTCAAGACCTCGGGATTCGATCCCGCACTTGCTCAACGAACCTCATCTATTTTCAGCCCCACCCTCATCATCCTGCCTTTACCGATGGGGGGGGGGGGGTCCGAAAAGGGGTTTATCCCGTCAGGCCCTATCCCTTACGTGTCGCCCTCTTTTGATTTTGCAGCCCCCCTCACCAAAACCATAAACTACCTGCTAGCCCCTCCAGAAAACAACTTTCCCTCATCCACTCTATCGTGCCCCACCAAGTTTCCTCCACCACTCTCTATTCACCACATTGTATAACTATTAAACCAATTAAATGTTTTCCCAGCCAAAACGATCGTTCTCCATTAAATGTGGATTCTCCTGGGTAACCGTTCAAGCCTAACGGTCCCACACCATTTCAACAAGGTGATTTGCTGCAATTTTTAAACTTACTCAACCCATCTATTTCTTTTCTCTATTGCTCATCTTATCACTCTCTAGCATTTTAATATCTTCCTTCTATTATCCACAGTTTTCCACAGCAATTACTTTCACAGTTTTTTTGCGACCAGATCACGATAAAAACTGACATTTCCTCTTCCTTTTCACCTGAAAATTCAATTATTCAACTATGCTCAGTAAGCTCCTCGAGAAATTCATCATGTTCTCACATTTTTGGAGTCATGCCTCCAAAGACTAAGACTCAAGAGAAGCCTATTAATCCTTTAATTCCCCCTTCTGTAGATTTAGATCATATACCTTTAGCTGATAGGGATTATAGGATAATTAAAGCCCAATGTGACTGTGATTTTCTTGAGTTATATTGTTGGCTGGAAGATAAACACACAGACAAAACCAATGAAATCGGGCTTTGGGAGTCCAACCTCCACCATTATATTTTCCCCTTGACATTCCAAGCCCCAGAATTTACCAGAAGATGTCAAGCATGATATGTCCCTACCCAAAGAGCCATCATTGCCCCTATAGGTGACATTTGTTTCACAATTACAACCCAATCCATTTTCCAAATGATGTTGGCCCCCACTGTGGAAAATTCTACTCCTTTATCTCTAGAAGTCCTCACCTAGCTATATTTTTGGGTAGTGGATCCCCCGCGTAACAGTTTTAGGGATTAAAGCCCACAATTTTGGGTATTAGTATTGTAAAGGCTCCACGAAGTGTATAGAGCTCGAATCGTAATGGGTCAAGTCAAAGGGGTAGTCTGCCCTAAAATATTTTAAATTAATCTAGAATGTGTCGGCCTACCAATGGTCCACGGACCATGGGAATGTATAAATAGAGCGAGGCTCTAAGTGTAGAAGGTAGCTTTTGCTGAGATTGGAAGTGTATGGGTGTCTCAAAGTAATATTTGATCTAAGTTTGTAAGTCTGAGTCGTGGATCATAGTAGTAGCAGAGGCCCTATAGCTGTGTGCGCAGAGGCCTAGTAGAGTCCACAGTTGTGTGCACAGACCCCTGTAGCTGTGTGCGCGGGGTAGGAAGTGGATTGTAACTGGAAAAAGCATTAATAAAGATAAGTTGGTTGTGAAATATTGCGTATATGTTTCTATACTCTGGTCTGTGCATCTGTTCATGGTTTATGATTGAGCGCATGTCTGTTTATGTTAAATGATCACTGAAAGTATTGGGCTTACTTAATTTAATTCAAGATCTATAATAATACTAAGCATAGAAAGGGTAAAGAACATTCACGCTCGTTATCTTAGCCACGTGAAGGTAGTTGCACTAAATAGACGGCTGCGTGGAAGTAGCACAGCGCATAGGATCAGTTTGCGAGCTTTCCAAACATCAACAAGACATCCCTAAAGGTGCAAAAACCTGGTTCTAGTACCCTCCCATACTACCTCCAGTGAGACCTCAATTTGTGCTCCACGGACTATTGCTGAAAGGGCTGGTAGTTTCGGGATTTGTTTGGCTAAAACACTCTGAGCCTGGCTCAGACCCCAATAAGCCAACAAATGGTTACGTTTCCTGGACCGGGATCTGCCTAAGGGATGTTTGATGTCAAAACACTAGAACCCTACAAAGAAGGAAATTGAAGATTGGTTGGATAATAAGCTTCACAAGTTCGTGATATAGGAAAAAAAAACCCACAGATATCTGAGAAGACGTGGCTAGATTGCTACGTATATACGGAAATGCATGAGATCTTCTTTGCATATTTCTCTTCAAAGCTGTATGATTGGATGACGAGGCTAGCAGACAACTAGGGAAGGTGCAAGCTTGATCAACCGATAGCATGGACTCCAAAGTTGGTGCGCAGGCTAGAGACTTCAGAAGATAAGATCACACGGGCCGTAGACCATTGGCTAGATCAGATAATAGGAGGGTTTATCATTGAATTTGCAATAGACAAGACTGTAAGCTACAACGAAGTAGAAATACGTTTTCTAAAGGGAACATGGGGTAAGTACATCATCTTTGAATACTTGGATTAAGATGCAGTTATGTGAAAAATGGGTGATGTGAATACATCAATGAGTGGAACGATGCGGAGCGGAAAGGTCTACAAAGGTATTGAAGGGTTTGGAAACAATCCTTTAATTTCACCTCCACGAGTGAATGAGGAAGAGTGCACGTGGGTTTCTCCGAGGAGCATAGTCTGTTTGATAAGGCAATGCATTCCGCAATTACCATCCCCATGTACGCTGCCACCCACTTCACCTCATTCACCTCCATCTTCGCCCACACCACCTCCACCAAACTAGCAGTTCAGCATGGCGAGCACAATCAAGCTGCATGTATTCAGAGGAGTAGGGAACAAAGATACATATCAGTTTTGGTTTGTAGTAAGAGCAGTATGGGGATCTCACGGGGTTATAGATGATAAAAGTAAGAAGGCCTCATTGGTAAGCATGATGCAGGACTGCGCGTTGACTTGGTATATCAAGCACTCGAATAACCACCCAAATGCAAGAATAGCGGAGATCCAGATCACGTTGAATAGAGAGTTTAGCCAACCGAAATCTGAAACACAATTGATCATCGAATTTAAGGAGATCACAATGCTTCCAAGTGAAACCCCATGGGATCTGGATTAGAGGCTGAAGAGTACGATCCGCGAGGCTAATATGATGCTAATAGATGTGCAACACCATGCGTGGTTTGTGGCATCTTTGACACCGCACCTGAGGATGGCGCTGTCACAACAAAATCTCTCAACCTAGGTAGAAGCATTGGAAATGGTGATGAGGTTGCATGAGACACCGATACAGGATCCAAGGTTGGGCATCCAACAAATCCATGTGTAGCTACATAACCAATGCTTGGAGATGCAGAGTTTGAAGCAGGATAGGGCACCCCGACCAGAAGCGCACAAAGAAGTGTGGTGCATAAAATGTAAAGGCCAAGGTCACGATAAGGATCAATGTCCAATATTTGTAAAATATTTGGTGGGAGGGGGACCAATGTCGTTGAGGCCAGAGGCTCAGGTGGGGCTAAGTGTGGCACCCGTGCTCTGGTGCGCGATTTGTTAGGTTGGAGGAAAGCACACTATGGACAACTGTCACCTATTATGGAAGTATACGCAGACTCCGCAACAACATTTTATAATTTATGTAGATCAGTGGGCCACAATGAGCGGACATGTCGAAGCTATGAGCTAATGATGGATAGGACTCCATCCTATCGAATGCAAACAAAAATGCCAGGCCTCGATCTAGCTACTGTAATGGCACACAGTGGATTCCAAGGATGCAGATGAGGACGAGGAGGAATGGGACCTAGATGAGGGCACGAACAGCTAATCTGTTACAATTACAGAGGACTAGGGCACTACACTCGTGATTGTACCAACCCGACGAGAATATCTTGCTCGTACTATGAGCAGTTTGATCATGAAATGGTAGATTGTCTGACGTCGTTCGCACAAATGTGCGAGAAAGGGGTACTATAGCCTACTGCAACTCAAAATATCCAAATGATGAGGTTAGAACCATGTGAAGAAGACCCTAACGTGAACATGGTACTTAGAAGCGTTGTGACCACAGGGGAAGATAAGGAAAAGAAACCTAAGGGTGATACATGGGTTCACAAGGCTCCTACGAAGGAACCTAAGTTTGACTTGGAGTAGACAAGGGAAACGTTTATGGAAGCTAAGAAGAGCTTCGCGGAGGCCTCTACTTTAGGTAGTAAGGATCAACCAAAGATAGGAATGGATACTACCTTTTTAGAGACATGCATGAAGCTACTTTGCGATAATAAGGTAGTTAAGGGACTACAAGAGCTAATCGCTTGGTGCACAGGACTAGGTGAACCACACGTAGTCCAAAAATTGCGAAGGCATGCACTGTGCGTCGGGAGGGAAATGAGATTGATAGCACAGATTGGTGAATACGAAATGGATAAAGTGATCTTAGACTTTGGCTTGGACGCAAACATGTTACCAAAATAGACATGGGAACGCATGGACAAGCCTGTGTTACAGTGGTCCCCTATTCAATTATGGATGGAAAACCACCAAAAGATCTTGCCCATGGGGAGAATGCAAGGGGTAACAGTGGATATTGAAGGTGTGAGCACGTAGATGGACTTCGAGGTACTAGAGATTGTAGATGACAGTAACCTTATCCTGCATTGCTAGGAATACACTGGGTCACGGATATGAATGGAGTCATCAATCTAAAAAAATGGAAGATGATATTCGAGAAAATGTCCTTACGCATAGTAGTTCTGTTGGATCCAACTGAAGGAGAGCTACATTGAACCTGTGCGTGACAATGGAGATGACGAGGAGTTAGAATTTATATACAAGATAACCACGTGAAACCAACATTGGCTAAATCTAACTGAACGTAGAAGGGTCTCGTGGGAGTGCATAGGTTCCTGCCCCTCGGATTCAAACGAAGAAGATGAATGCTGGCACAATCAGTTGAGTGAAGTAACGATCCTAAATTGTAATATGATGACCAAACCACTGCGATGCATAACCCCCCAGACTCGAGATCTACCCACATATTGTGGCTTGACAACGATGGATGAATTATTGAACAATTTTGAGAGTGCAGTACCAGAACACCAGAGGTTCGATGCATTAAAATGGGCGCTGTGCACGACACCTGCGCGTTGGTGCGGAACACATGAAGGAAACTTTGAAACCTAGCGCGACTACAGGAGGATGATACAACTAAGGTTTGGGAAGCCAAAACTATGAATAACTGAGAAATATGATGGATGTGATGACTCACACACACACCTCACAAAATGGAACAAAGCCTATGGAGAAGAACCCCAACCTGAATGGGCACACTTATTTTATCATACCCTAGATGGCATCCCAAGAAACTGGTATACTGAGATAGAACTCCGACATGGTACGGGTGAATGGGATATCTTGAGCAAAGGATTTTTGTTAACATTCTAATTTGAAGACCTATGGGCGGATACTGTTGACAATGCGTTACAAGCTATGAAAGCCGTCATTTTCAAAATACCACAGGAACCACGGGAAATAGTTCAGCCAGTGTGGTCACCTTAATTAAGCCATGCCCTAGAATGTTACAACATGCAAGTGGAGGACAATGATGATGACCCCCGAAATATTAATATTCTAGAAATAGAAGGGACTCACGAAGTTCAAGGTCTGTTAATTGAGGACCCCGACATCACTGCACCACTAAAAACAAAACAGGTAAACATTGGTACAGATGTAGAGCCGAAGTGAGTGACACTTGAGGACTATTGGGATGATGCCACGATAGATAAGGTCGATGAATTACTTCGTGAATATCAAGCCATATTCCTGACCGAAATCACAGAGTTAAAAGGGATCCTTGGTGACCTAGGGATGATGAAGATAACTCTAAAACAAGACACGAAGCCAGTTAAGTAGCATCCTTACCATTTGAATCCAAAGTATAGGGAAAAGGTCTATGAAGAATTGGAAAAAATGCTTGCAGCAGGAATTATTGAACTAGTGGAAGAGTCCGACTGGGTGAGTCCTATGATAGTGTAGGAGAAAAAATAGAAGGGAAAAATTCAAATCTGCATGGACCTCAGAAAACTTAATGATTTCTGTGTTCATGAACCATTCTCGACACCATTTACAAATGAAATCTTGGAGAATGTTGGTGGACAGGAAGCTTATTCATTCACGGATGGGTTCTCAGAGTACCATCAGATCAAGATCACGCCGGAAGATAGGAGCAAGACAACCTTCATGACCGAATGGGGTTGTTTTCAGTACATTTTTATGACCTTTGGTTTGAAGAACACGCCAGTGATATTTTCACACGTAGTGGTGGCCACATTCAAGGAATTCATCCACAAGTTTTTGGAAGTTTATTTCGATGATTGGACTGTATTTGGGTTAGTCAAGAAACATATATTGAGCTTACGGTTGATGCTGGATACTTTCCAATGACACCATATTGCACTGAATCTTAAGAAGTGCACCTTCCTTGTCCCCTTTGGAAATTTTCTCGGCCTTGTGGTATGTAGACAATCCCTAATGGTAGACCCTGTGAAGATTGTTTTCATACTCAATCTAGAAGCACTGCAAAGTGTCAAACAACTCCGCACCACGTTGGGGCACACTGGCTACTATCCAAAGTTTATTAATAGCTATGCACAAATCACAGCACCGATGGAACAATTGTTGAAAAAGGACGCTACATATTGTTGGAATGATGATTGTAAGAAAAGTCTGGAGATTCTCAAGGAAAAAATGGCATCCACTCCCATTTTGGTTTTCCCAAAATGGGACATCGAATATTATGTACATGTTGATGTATCATGTTGATGTATCATGTATCATGCTAGGTGTTGTACTCACATAGGAAGTAGTAGAAGGAATTGATCACCCGATCGTGTTCGCAAGTCGACAATTGTCCAAAGCTGAAAAGAACTACTCTACTACTGAGCGCGGGGGATTGGAGATGGTATACGCACTCCAAAAATACCACCACTATCTACTTGGTGGGCACTTCAATATGTATACCAACCATTCTGCGTTGAAATACATGGTGAACAAGCCTGTGTTAGGGGGATTCATTTGTAGATGGCCGTCACTATTTCAAGAATATGAGTTCAAGGTCATCGTAAAGCCAGGACACCTAAATGTAGGCCCAAATCACTTATCGCGAATTGAGAATGGTGAGAAGCCAACAAATTTGGAAGAAGGACTACCTGACGCATAGCTCTATGTAGTGCATGTCGTGGATAACCACTTCAAAGATATAATCCATTTCTTAACCACACAGACCACACTGCAAGGATATTCAGTTCAGCAGAAGAAAGAATTGGTGGTATGCGCAGCGGATTTTTCTGTTATCGCGGGGCACCTCTACAAGATGGGAAATGACAAAATACTACGAAGATATGTACCTAAATTTGAATGAGGATAGATCCTTGCAGAAGCACATGGGGAGCTGTAGGATGACATTATGTGGGACGGATGATAGCCCGGAAGATTCTTCGCACTAGACTATGGTGACCAGGCCTACATCAAGACTCAAAAGCATATTGTTGGGCCTGTGACGTATGTCAATGGGCTGGGAAACCATCGTGAAGAGATGATATTCCACTCAATCCACAGATGACACTGCAGCCATTCGAAAAATGGGCGATAGAATTCGTGGGGCCCATCACACCTCAATGGAAGACTGGTGTGCGCTATATCATCAGTGTGATAGAATACTTGACTCGGTGGGTGGAAGAATAGCCGATTAAGGACTCCATGGCCACTATAGTTGCGAAATTGTTATTCGACAACATATTGACATAGTTTGGGATGCTCGAAAATTCTAATGAGTGACCATGGAACACACTTCCTAAATGAATCTATCAGCACACTCACTCAGGAATTCCAGGTGTATCATCATAAAAGTACACCGTACCATCCGCAAGCGAATGGGATAGTAGAAGTATTCAACAAGATTTTAGAGACTGCGTTGACCAAAGTATGTAATGCACAGTGAAATGATTGGGATTTGCGCATACCTATTGTGCTATGGGCATACTGAACTACATGTAAGAAATTGATGGGTCAGACACCTTTTAGGTTAGTCTACGGCATGGAAGTTGTCATGCCCATGGAATACATTGTACCCATTTTACGGATAGTAGTGACAACAGGCATGGCAGACTGCGAAGCCTTGGAAGAGAGGCTTGCGCAACTGGAAGAACTTGAGGAAGAACAGTTTCTAGCGGAATTCCATCAGCAGGTACAGAAACAATGCGAGAAATCTTGGCACGATCACCATATCAAGTTGTGCACGTTCAAAGTAAATGATTTAGTATTGTTGTATGACAACAAGTTTCAAAAATTCCCTAGAAAACTCTGAATGCGTTGGTTGGGACCATACATAGTCAAAGAGGATACATATCGAGGCACAGTCTAGCTCGAGAAGCTTAATGGAGAGCATTTCCCAGGAATGGTAAATGGCAGTCACCTGAAGCCCTACACGAGTGGACCAGCTGCCTAACTAACAAACTGGAGCATATTCTCAATGCTCCAAGTAGTTGAAAGAAGATGTGAGACTATAAATGAGTTTGCAGTAAAGTTGCGCGGAAACAGGGTCTGCGTAGGGCAAGGCTATCACAGGCATCGTGGTCGCGCATAAGGGGTTGCGCTATGGCACAGACAAGCTGTAAAGTGACCATTGAGGTTATTGTTCATGACAAGATGGTCAATTCAAGACAACGAGGAGCGGACAGCGGGAAATTAAGACATGGAGTCAGAATTGGATTTGAAATGATCTACCAGCAATATCACATTAAGGAGACGAAAAAGGCAGAAACGATCAAATTTGAAAATCAATAGGCCTATAAATCACAGCAAGTCATCCACCGAACAAACCATGGCACCTTGAGACTTAAGTTGTTACGCTCTCTAATAGATATGGACCCGTCCAACTTCGATGTTTTGAGAATAAGCCCAGTGGTGGTAACATTGCCAAAAGAGATGCAAGACCTTTGGGACAACGTAATGCCGACAGTTGAGGCCACTGTGCCAAGCCCAACGCCAACGATGGGGGATGTGCCACAATTTACTAGACAGATAGCAAGACCGGTCCAGATTTCTCCACGAAACCTATGCTCTGGTAAGTAATCTATGAAAGATAAGGGTGAGATGGTGAACGTTAAGATGAAAGACAAAATTCCATTGAAAAGTACGTCCCTGGGTCATGTGCCCACGACAAAACTTGAAGATTGGGACCTCACGGCAACAACATCTCTCTTACAAAATTCAGCACAAGCTTCAGCAAACATTGAGTATATTGGACCAGAGAACACAAGCTTGCTCCTCTTGCACAAATAGTTCATGCCTTTGCCATCTCAGCTAGAGCTAAAATCCTATGAGGGATCGCTTTGTGTTAACCGAGTAGAGTAGAATGAGCATCATCGGTTACGCGAATTAGCAGGAGAAATGGCGCAGGAGCTTGAAGACATGATGTAGGAGGAAAGGATGGAGCATGAAGTGTGTCACCCATAGGGATGGTAGACCGTGAAGTCTTGGCAGCGCATCTTGCTGCACTGACGAGTGACTTGGGATGAGTCACGATGATTTTGTTGGGGGCTTTTTGGGTAGCAGATCCCCCACATAATGGTTTTGGGGCTTAAAGCCAATAATTTTGGGTATTGGTATTGTAAAGGCTCCGCGAAGTGCATAGAGCGCGAATTATAATGGGTCAAGTCAAAGGGGTAGTTTTCCCTAAAATATTATAAATTAATCTAGAATGTGTCGGCCTACCCATGGTCCATGGACCATGGGAATGTATAAATAGAGTGAGGATCTAAGTGTATAAGGTAGTTTTTATTGAGATCGGAAGTGTATGGGTGTCTAAAAGTAATATTCGATCTAAGTGTGTAAGTCTGAGTCGCAAGTCGTAGTAGTAGTAGAGGCTCTACAACTGTGTCTGCAAAGGCCTAGTAGAGTCCGCAGTTGTGTGCGCGGACCCCTGCAGTTGTGTGCCCAGGGTAGGAAGTGGATTGTAACTAGAAGAAGCATTAATAAAGATAAGTTGATTGTGAAATATTGTGTATCTGTTTCTATACTCTGGTTTATGCATCTGTTTATGGTTTATGATTGAAGGCATGTCTGTTTATGTTAAATGATAAATGAAAGTATTGGGCTTACTTAATTTAATTCAAAATCTATAATATTACTAAGCACAGAAAGGTAAAAAAAAATTTCTCTCATTATCTTAGCCACGCGAAGGTAGTTGCACTGAACAGACGGTTGCATAGAAGTAGCGTAGCGCGTAGGATCGGTTCACGAGCTTTCCGTACCTCAATAAGACATCGCTAGGGTGCGGAAACCTGGTTCCAGCACCCTCCCATACTACCTCAGGTGAGACCTCAGTCAACGCTCCACGAACTGTTTCAAAAGGGCCAGTAATTTTGGGATTTGTTTGGATAAAACACTCTGAACCTGGGTTAGGGCCCAATAAGCCAACTATATCAAAAGCTAGAATTTTCCATGAGAGCCAAAATCTTTGATATTTTCTTGCCAGAGAATGCCTAATTACCCAAAAAGAATCCTCCATATACTTCTTCCATTTTCCCTAATGGGGCCAAGTATATTATATCCATGATTTCCTATATTTTAGGTTGTTATTCTGATCAGTGGGTAGATGAGCCCATTTTAGAATTCCTTTCCATATTTTCCACAGACATCAAACCCTCTTTGGTGTTCAACTTCAGTCAATTCTTGGTCGATAGTATCCATGAAAAGTTCATAAAATTTCCTACAGAAAAGGTGTTCAATTACACCTCAATTTTGGTTTATATATTCCTCTATTATTAGGTAGACAAATTCAAATTTTCATTGCAAAAGATAGGTGATGCAGGTAATCAACAGCCAGTAATCTTTTGGACCTCATTGGTCATGAGAGAACACGAAGAATTCACTTATAAGTAGTTTATTGAAGACGTTTTTCATCCAGCCATGAACATTTTGAATAGCAATACAACCTAGGATTAGTGAGGAAATCAAAAGAATTATGCACTCGATAGATCAGGCAAAGACTAGGGATTGCTATTTATACCAAAATTACACTAAAATTAGTGTGTATGGATGTGAATTGGCACCGTATAAACTCCCCAAGTACCTCCCAATGAGGATTTTTCCCTGGAGTATATTAGACAGATGTTGAACTTAGATGACATCCACTTTGTAGTGGCCAAGAAGAAGTCACAGTTCAGAATAAAGACACAGGTGTGCCCATTTGTGTGCAACACAAGGACAATAGGTGAATAGATAGAGAGAATGCTTAAAGAAATGAATTTAAGTTTGATCTTTACATGATATTATGACTCCTATCGAATTATTTCAAAGCTCATAGTGGAGAACAAAAACACTCCTTACATTCATACTTCAAGGTCAGAAATCAAGTAGTATGTCAATCAGCTAGAGTGGACAGAAAATACCTTACAGGAAGCTGAAGAATAGCTTGTTTCTACTTCTAGTTCTTAAACTCCCACTTTGCAAGAAAAATTAAGATAAATATAGAGGGAGGAAGGATCATCATTGACAACTGGGAGTGAAGCTAAAGGATTCAAAATCAGTTATAGGAAGAGAGAAAAGTTAACTCCTAGAGTAGAATTGGATAAAGAAATTGAAGAGTGGACTGCCATCATCATCACAAATTCACCACCTACAACTAGAAAATTCACAACATCTCTTACTGAACCTTTATCTTCACAAGGTCACAAGGAAACTGAGCTAGAATCACAAAATGTCCAAACAGAAAAAGAGAAGATAGGTTTTTTACAGGTATAGGTAAATTAGGCTCAGAAATGAGGTTTTGAAAAATAACACCTATAACCAATTCCGGAAATAGACCTCCAGCTCACAGAGTAGGTTGCTGTCAATCTTTGACACAGAGCATGAAAAATGTAGATGGCCTTTCTTGAGGCCCAAATTCCATAACCAAAATCAGCATCATACTACAACAGCACTAATTTGAATTTAGCACAAAGGACATACATCCCATTGATCAAATGGAGATGCACAAGAAAACTGGTGAAATGATATCCTCCACTTTGAATGACACTACTATGTCACTTTCTAAATTGTAGGTTTCTTTTCCAAATGTCCAGTCATAGTTGAAAATGGAGAAAGTATCCTCCTTAGCCAAAGATAACAGGATCAAGTCTTTGGAAAACTTGGTGATTAAGATATGGTATGACCCTGAAGATGTCAATGTTGCTAAGGATATTATTAAAAAGAAGAACGTGGACATTGCAGACTTAAGAAATCAGCTCAAGCTACCAGCCACAGAGGATCCAATGACCAGGATATTGAAGAAGATGAAGCACATAAAGCAGATATGATGAAACTGATCATAGAACAGAATATACAGATTAGGCAGATGGAGGTAGATATGGAGAAGATGATAAAGGATAAGGAATATAGTCTGAAGATGGCCATTGTCCCCCTAGATGCCATACCTATTTCTCAGCTTCCATCAACAGGGAAAACCACTGCAACCACTTCATCCACTCAAAATTTGAGTGTTGAACAAGAAACAAAGGCACTAGAGAACATGTCACTCCAGTCCAAGGAGATTGAGACTTTGGAGTGCCAACTCAAGGCTCTAGAAGTGCAAAAGGCCAAAGCAGAAGCAGCTTGGGTTATTGAAATGTAGAAATCCCAGACACTGTTGGAGAAGTTGTAGAAGGTAGAGAGAGAGAAACTTCAATTCGTCATACCTTGGCCCAAGCCAAGGAAACAATTTAGATGAATATCCTGGACTCTATGAATGATATTTGGCCTTCTATCCAAATCATATTTGAGCAGAAAGAGTTGATAGAAAAGGCTACAGAAACTATTGTGTAGGGAAGAGAAACATTGGGAGAGATGCCCATAGAAGCCTCTAACAAAATCAAGTTCTTAAGCTCAAAGTTCAAGTATGAGCTTGAAGAGGTAGGGATCAATGATATAAATGCCACCATTCTAGAAGTCAAGAAAGTCTTTACAAAGATAAATCTCATTGATCAGTGGAAATAAAGGTGTGAAACCTTGGAGCTACACGTCAACATGTTCACAAACAGAATTGAATCACTAATCCAAAAGGGACTGCCTAGTATTTATGTTATAAATGACAAATTGATCACTCAGGAATACTATGTCTTGAATATGAAAGAAGTGGCTAGAAGAAGCATCAAGTTTAGTGGGCTTAAGGGTAGTATGGCAATAAACTCTTGTTTGGAAACCATGGAAAATGATTTCTATGTACAAATGAATTAAACACATTTTTACTGTGAATCCAAGCTTCGCCAAATACATAGAGGTAGATGAAATCTATTGCAGGGTAACAAAAATGACTATGCCAGATGAAATTATATGGGAAGAATTGGTCAATTTACTAGATTGAAGGATAATTTAGCTATAGTCAAAACAATTTCCAGCGCAGCAGCCAGCACGACGGTCAGTTCAGCATCACAGCACTGTTTCGGGTTAGCTCAACAATCGAAACCATCAAAATAGGGCCACCTTTCCTTTCATTTTCCTACATGCCCTTTTTGTCTCCCAAGATTAGATGATATTGTTTGTAATCTGACTAATAATACACTGTCGGTTTGACAATGATTTTTTAAGGGATTTTTTGTAATTTTCATTATAAATACTTCATTGTTTGAAGTATTAAGGGTTGATTTCTGAATGTAATTTCCTTTTGCATAGTGTAATTTTCAAAGTACTGGAGCATCAATAATATGTGGTGTAAAAAATGATGATGTGTCTCTTCTGTTTATATGTTTGAACATTGTTTTTCTTTCTCTATTATTCTGAATATCTGAATTATTCAACAGAAATTGTGACGAATAGCGTTTGTTATTTAGAGAACCCTATTCTAGCTATTAATAATTTTAATGTTTTCCATTGAAGTTAAATCAAGGAATTCTTAATTTCTCCTTGGTTTCTACTAAACCTTACACTTATGTTATTCCACAATTCATTTAATATCTGAAAAGATCCAAATAGTGCAACCTAGCTTTCCCTGTGAGAACTCCTCTAAAAATTGATGCAACATCTAGTTTAATCTATTGACTCCATAGCCCAATGGAATTATAACACTCAAATCAACCAAACCTTTCAACAAAAAAAATAAAAAAATAAAAGATAAATTAAACAGAGAGATCCATCTCTGAGGTTGGCAGGGCTAGATCCTAGTTTCCAAAGTGGTTTTGATGTTGTCCAATGTGTTTACTCCCTCAACCTAAAAAATATAGAATGACAACATAGTGGCGACCATACCAGGGATCGAATACCTGTTAATCCAAAGTATTATTATTCCTTAGTTTTCAATTAGTATTTCAATAAACAAACTGTTATATCATTATGAAATACATGATATGAGGTTGTCATTTTGTAAATCTTACAATGTGGCATTGATTTGATTTTTATTTGTGTGATGATTTTTAATAGACCTGGCTCCCAAAAGAATTTCCACTAGAGCTCACCCTGATCCCAACCCAGCTGAATTCATAGATAATCCAGAAAAAATGGTGAGACAAGAAGTTTTACTAAGAGTCAAGATAGTAATATTACTTTGAATAGATTTAATTCTCTTCTTGAGAATAGTCCTTTGTCTAGGTCTAATTCTCTTCCTCAGAAATTTGAAACTATTCATGATATAGAGTTTGATTTTCCTTTCCAGCATAGTTTGTTTAGATCAAAATCTGAGGCTTTTGTAGATCACACTGTCATTGATAAATCCCTACTGCAACCATACATACCCTAAACCCAGCTTATCGAAATAGATCCAGATCTTGAATCTCTACGGCGATTTGAAAAATTACAAGGTCTAGTTTCATTTTTGGACCAAGCTATTGAAGAAGCTTATATTCAACAATCTGTTGAATTTTTTGCTTTAACAGTTGTAGCAGCCTCTTTTTCAAGTCAATCTTCCCAGTCTGTTCATCTAAAGCCTCCCAGTCCTACTCATTCCATATTTTCAACTTCCTCACCTGTGATATCTCAAACTGTTATTCCTATTATCCTTGTAATTATCACAACTACACCTACATCAGTTCCATCTTCCAGTCAATCTTCCAGGCCAGTTATGGCAGGTAGGTATGCACCTTTGGTGTTACCATGCCAGCTAAATGCTATGCCTTGAGACTATCAATCTAATATTGTGACCTTTGATAACACTGGTACTTATACTGCTCAGCAGCATTTGGATAGAATGATGTGTTTGACCTTCAAGAAGTAGATGAAGCTGATATTAGAATGAGATTGTTTGCTCAAAGTTTAGGAGTTTATGTCAAAAAATGGTTTAGGAGTTTACCTGCAAGAAGTATAGCCAACCTTGATGCTTTCCATCAAAATTTATTAGCTAGATGGGAGATCAAGAAAAATCCACTTCAACTCCTAAATGGATATAAAAGACTAAAAATAAAACCAAATGAAAGTGTGGAAGAATACTATGAATGATTTATAATTGTTTACAATGCCATTCCATAAGACATAAAGCCCTCTCTTGGCCTATCTTTAATTGATTTTCCTGATGGTTTTGATGTAGATATGGAATATCAACTTAGAGAGAGAGACTCTGACAAATTTGGAAGAAATGCAAGCTAATGCTACTAAAGTTGAAGATAACATCTTAGCCAAGAAGGCCAAATTAAAATATAAATGCAAGGTTACCATAAAAGAAGAACCTTCTACTTCTACTGTTGATCATAAAATTGATAACCTAGTGAGAGTAGTGAATTAGATGATGCAAAGAGTAAACATCAATAGCCAAACTCAAGTGAGAGAAAACCAAAACGCTTCTCAAAATAGAAACCAAAACTTTAGAAGGAATGTTCCCTAAATTAAACAAAGAGAACAAAAGGACCCATACCAGCAGGTTCAACCTCCTTTTCAGGAAAATTACACAGATGATGAGGGGAATATTGTTGAAGATTTGGATGATAATCAAATAAATCTGATGGGGACAAATGATGATGAAACAATTTTCCTTGCTAAAGAGGAGAAGGAACTTTTTCTCCTAGCCCAAACTCAACTAGATTATGAAGAATCAAATGAATATAAACAAGGGTTTGAAAATTCCATATTGGAAGTCCATAAGCAGTATAAACTTAAAAGAAAAAAGAATTCAGACACTCTCAACACCAAAAACTCAGATAGTCCTACTAAAAATTCATCTGAAATTGAACCTAGGAAAACCATAGATAGTCTTCCTAAGAAAAATGTGGATAATTCTGGTAAGAAAAAGGTAGAATTCCCGGTCAAGAAGGTAGTTGATAGTGTTCCTAAATCTACTCAAATAGATATCCCAACCACCATTCACCAAAAAGAGCCTATAACAAAACAAATCATAGATCAATCTAAAGTTCCCAACCTGATTAAGATTCGAACATCGTTCAACATTGAGAATGAACTAGGGAAATCGAAAATCCCTATTTATCTCACAGATTTAATGAGAAAAATTATGTACAAACCCCAAGTAATGAAAGATTTAAACATAGGGGAAAACACTAACTCTGCAAATCTGAATGATGACTAGATTGAACTCTTATTTGGACCAGAAGTTGAAGGCAAACCACAGGAAGGGGGTGTTCCTCCATTCTATGTTAGCTTGAATATTCTTTATAAAATCCTCCATAATGCTTTGTTGGATTCAGGAGCTTCACAAACTTGATTCCGAAAGTTTTTATGGATAAATTAGTACTTGATATTACCAGACCTTATAAAGATTTATACTCTCTTGATTCCAGTAAAGTAAGATGTCTAAGTATCATCAAAGACCTACGTGTTACTTTAGGACAAATCCCAGCTAAGAGTTTGGTAATGGATATTGTGGTTGCAGATATTCCCCCTAAGTATGGCATGATATTGTCGCGCCCATGGGGAGAAAAATTACAAGGAACGCTACAGATGGATATGACCTTTGCCACCATACCAGTTTGTGGGCAACAAAGAAGATTATATATGGAAACCTTGATGAAATTTATGGTGAGTAGTAAAGAGAAACCTCACAATTATCCTCTTTATTCTCTTCACTCAGATTTGGATTCTTTCATTCTTTACAATTATGGGGATATCAATGCCCAAGTGATCAATGTTGAAACTGAAATTGTTAAAATAGACCCAACCCAATCACAAATAACATAACTAAATACTCCTCTTGAACCTCTTTCAAACATGAGTTTTGATGGCTCTTGTAGCAAAGAGGGTTTTGGAGCAAGAATTTGGGTGGTTAACACAGGAAATAATCATGATGAGGGTCACCCATACAGGCTTAATTTTCAATGTACCAATAACATAGCAAAGTATGAAGCCCTTATTTTAGGATTGCAGTTGCTTAAAAAGTTAGGTGCTAAACGAAACTCCATTCAAGGGAATGTAGAATTAATTATCAAACAAATTAAAGGAGAATATTCAGCCAAACATCCTAAGATGAGAGCATATAGAAATGATGTGCTTGAATTTCTAGAGAGTTTTCTTGAATATGACCTTTCTGCAATTCCTAGAAAACAAAATATCATTCCAAACAATTTGCCTTTTTCAGCCAGCTCTTGTAAAATGCCTTATCCTAATCAAGAATATGTATTGGAGGTAAAACATCGACTAGTTGTACCTGATAATATGAGGTATTGGCAGGTGTTTTGAAATGATAAACAGATTGAAAGTTCTCTGCAATCCAAAGATGAATTTCAAGATAATAGCATTGATTTGGAATTTGAAGTATATACTCAAATTGTTTTACACTCTAATCTAGAAAGGCAAGTAGAAAATTCAGATGTAAATATACCCATAGATAAAGTTGTAAATAAACTAGAATTGCTTGAGATAGATCCTTAAAAAGAATAATTTGAAACACTCCAGCTAAAAGATAATGTTTTGCCTAGAGGTCTAGTTCCATTAGAAGAATTATTTTATTTCAATGATGTGGCTAAAAAGCCTAATATTGAGCCCTCGGGAACAACAGTTGAAGATTATAATTTAGGTACTGAAAAAGACCCCAAAATCATAAAACTGTCTAAATCAATCTCAACAGCTGAAAACCAAAAATATATTACTTTATTCAAGGAATTTAATGATGTTTTTGCCTGGAGTTATGTATATCTTAAAGCATATGATACATAAATCATACAACACAAAATTCGAATTAAAGATGATTAAAGACCCTTTAAACAAAAACTTCGTAGAATAAATCCAGTTTTGATGCCTTTAATTGAGAAGGAAATCAAAAGAATGTATGATTCAAAAATCATAGTCCCTCTTAGGTACTCTAATTGGGTTTCCAATATTGTGCCAACTAGGAAGAAAATAGGTGAAATCAGATTGTGCATAAATTTCAGAAACCTAAAGAAAGTTTCCCTAAAAGAAAACTATCCCTTACCTAAAATGGATCATATTCTACAAAAGGTACTTCGATCTTCTAGGATTTCCTTATTAGATGGTTTCTTAGGTTATAATTGAGTCTTAGTTCATCTAGAGGATCAGGACAAAACAACTTTTACTACTCCATGGGGTACCCTCGTGTATGTGCAAATGCCTTTTGGATTAATGAATTCTGGGGCCAGATTTCAAAGTGTAATGGATATTGCTTTTGCTAATGAAATTGGTAGATTTATTGTGATCTATCTAGATGACATAACCCTATATTCTAAGACTGATGAAGAACATTTGATGCATCTGGGAAGAGTATTTGAGAAGTGTAGAAGATTTGGGATTTCATTAAATTCTAAGAAAACGGTAATCGACCTTGAAGAGGGAAAATTTCTTGGTCATATCATATCTAAGGAGGGTATTAAAATTGATCCTAAAAGGATTGAATCTATTCTGAAAATAAATCATCCAAGAAATATTAAAGAACTTCAGTCATTTATTTATAGAATAAACTTCTTGAGAATATTTATCCCCAACCTTGCAGAACTTCTCAAAAACATCACGAACATGCTAAAATGAGATTCTGAAATCAGGTGGAACATTAAATCTAGGAAATCATTTGACTAGGTTAAACAAGAATTAACAAAGGCACAAATCCTTATTAGTCTAGATTTTACTAAAGACTTTATAATTTTTTTGTTTTCTTCTGAACATATTGTTGCAGCTATCCTTTTGCAAAAAAATGATGATGGATTTGAACAGCCTATTTCTTTCTTTAGCAAGGCCTTCAAGGTTGTTGCACTCAAGTATAATATAATGGAGAAACAAGCTTTCACACTAATAAAAGAAATTAAAGATTTCAAAGTATATATCCTTCATTCTCATATAATTTCTTATGTACCGAATGTTGTAGTTAAAGCTATCTTGACACAAAATGGACCAAATGGCAAAAGAGGCAAATGGATTGCCATCATTCTAGAATATGATATGGAAATCAAGCCAACCAATCTTATCAAAGGACAAGGATTAGCCAAATTGATGGTTGAATCTAATTTTAATGCTTTAGATATCAACTTTGTAGCTGAAGTGGATGATCAAGAGGAACATGTGACTCCAGAACTAGATGAGGCTTTCATGACCTCACCCTAGTATGTAGAACCTTTTTATGTTTTATTAATTTAAATGCTCCTCCTAGTCTAACAAAAACAAAGGCTAGATTTCTAAAGCTAAAAGAAGTGAAATTTTGCATCATAGAAAATGTTTTATATTGGAAAGATGCTGGTGGTATTCTATTAAAGTGACTATGGTGCCCATTTGTATTGGAAAACCACTGCCAATAATATCCTTAGAGCTAGTTTTTACTGGCTTACACTTTTCCTAAATGTTCATAAGAAGGTAACCTCTTTCCATAAGTTTAATAATATTTGAGGTAAAAAGAAAGCTTTTGCCTCTACCTTTGAAGCCCATATCTATTGAAATCCCTTTCCAATAGTGGGGATTGGATTTCATTTGAGAAATACATCCTCCATCCTCTGCTCAACATAAATGGGTCCTTACTACTATTGAGTACTTCACAAAATGGATTTAGGACCCTCCTTCTAAACTAGCCACAGATGTTATTATCATCAAATTCTTAGAAACCAATATCTTGTCTAGATTTGGCTGCCCAAACAAGCTTATTACAGACAATGTTGTAGCCTTTAGATCTAAGAAAATGATATATTTTTGCAGCAAATACCATATCACTTTGTGGCATTCAACTTCTTGTTACCCACAAGGTAATGGGTGCTAGATGTTCAAATAAAAGTCTAGTAAATATTATCAAGAAGCTGCTAGCATACAACAAAAGGTCATGGCACAACAAGCTGATAAATGCACTTTGGGCTGATAGGCTCACCACAAAGAAATCAGTTGGCATGTCACCATACCAATTGGTGTATGGAATAGATGTTGTTTTTCCATCCTATTTGAGGGTTCCATTCATGAAGTTAATTCAAGAATTGAAGGCTAAGCCAAATGACATTCAAAGGAGAATTGATCAAACAATCCAGTCGCAGCAATCCAGGGAAGAAGTTTATAATAAGGCTGAGGTCATCCATGATAATATTAAGAAAGTTTTTGATAGAACGATAAAAGAATATGATTTCACCTTGGGTGATAAAGTCTTAAAGTGGGATTCTAGAAGAGAAGACAAAGGGAAGCATGGAAAATTTGACAATTTATGGATGGGACCTTATGTCATTTATGATTTCAGAGGGCATAATGCATTCTTTATTAGAAATTTAGATGGGACAGAATTACCAGGTGGACCTGTCAATGGAAGGATGCTCAAACACTATTTCTCTGAGAAATAGAAGTTTTCCTAGCATTTATCATTGTAAATACCATTTTCTTTATTGTTTGGATTGGGTGACCTATTAATAGAAGTTGAAGCCCGCAGAGAAGGCCCTAAGATTCTATTGATGTGTTACCATAACTTCTACAAGAAAGAAATCAGAGATGGATATTACTGAAACAGAACACTCAAGGCTACTAATCACATGTTCTTGGCACCTCATAGCCTGAGAGAGTGTCATCCCCAGCTAGAGCCATTGTTAGGGTCCTATAATTTATAGGATCTCAAGTTAATTGAGTATTATATCTCAGGAATCTTATTTTTTAAATACTTGTTAATCTACCAATGATTTCCAAATAAAAGAAAAAATAATTAAAAAATAAAAAGAAGGTGTAAATAAGAAAAACAAAAAAAAAAATATTGGAAAAAGAAGAAAAGATTAAACCCCCCCAAAAGAAAGAAAAGTCAAAAAGGAATAATATTGAAAGTATTGCAAGTCTAAATGCCACTAATCATAGATAGTTTTGCTTCATTACTGAAAAATAAAAATTTGAGTGCAACCTGTTTAAAATGCCACAATCACTAGCTTTTATTTTAATCATAAAGCATAATCATTATTAAACTCCTTTAAATGTCTATAAATTAAGATAGAAAAATGAAGACTTACCCAACAGTTTAATCTGGGTAAATCACTAGTTAGGTAGAAAATGACATTGATCCAATTGTTTAGTATGGATAGATAGAAGAAATAAGGGATAGGTTAAGTAGTTTTTTGTTCTGTATAAAACAAAATAAAATTGGTTTGCTAGTCTAAGTGCACCCTAGAGTGAGAAATGAAAAATGCTAGTTTAGCTAAGGGTATGTAGATAACATCATTTTTAAATGTTCACCTATACCATTTTATCCAAAGTTTGATCATAGGCTAAAGAAGGAAATGTATGTGCCATGAATAAAGGTTTTCATATGATTTATATTCCTTTTATCCTAAGTCAGGAAAGCAAGAATTAAAAGGCGACAGTAGACAAATATTTTGTTTGTCATATTGAGGTTAAAGTACAACACAATGAAGACCTCAAGGTTTGATCCCGCACTTGATCAACAGACCTCATCCGTTTTCGGCCCCCCCTTGTCATCCTGCCTTTACCGTCGAGGGGGGGTCCAAAAAGTGGTTTCTCCCACCGGGCCCCATCCCTTATGTGTCACCCTCTTGTGATTTCTCACCCCCCAACCAAAACCATAAAACGCCTACTACCCCCTCTGCAAACCACCTTTCCCTCATTCACTCTACCATGTCGCACCATGTTTCCTCCACCACTCTTCATTCGTCACATTGCATAATCGATAAACCAATTAAATGTCTTCTCGAACAAAAATATTGTTCTCCATTAAATTTGGATTCTCTCGGGTAACCGTTGAAGCCTAACGATCCCACACCATTTCAAGGAGGTGATTCACTATAGTTTTTAAACTCATTCAACCTATCTCTTTCTTTTCTTTATTACTCGTCCTGTCATTCTTTAACAGTTTACTATCTATTTTCTGTTATCCACAGTTTTCCAAAATGATCACTTTTAGAGTTTTTTGCGACCATATCATGACAAAAAATGACATTTCTCCTTCCTTTTCACTTGACAGTTCGATTATTCAACTGTGCTTGGTAAGCTCCTCTACAAATTCATAATGTTCTCACATTTTTATAGTCATGACTCTAAAGACTAAGACTCAAGAGAAGCCTATTAATCCTTTAATTCCCCCTTTTGTAGATTTAGATAGTGTACCTTTAGTTGATAGGGATTACAAGATAAATGAAGCTTAATGTGACTGTGATTTTCTTGAGTTATATTGTTGGCTAGAAGATAAACATATAGACAAAAAAGATTAAATTGGCCTCTGGGATTCCAACCTCCCCCATTATATTCTCCCCTTGACATTCCAAGCCCCATAATTTACCAAAAGATGTCAAGCATGCTATGTCCCTACCCAAATAGCCATCATTGCCCCTACAGGTGACATTATTTTCACAATTATAACCCAATCCATTGACCAAATGATGTTGGCCCCCACTATGGAAAATGTTGGCCTTTCTCCCTAGAATCCCTCCCCCAGTTGTATCAAAATTTGGACTTTGCCACCAGAGCCAGAATCTTTGAGATTTTCTTACCAGAGAATTCCCAACAACCCAAAAAAAATCCTCCATATCCTTCTTCCATTTTCCCTGATCAGGCCAAGCAGATTATATCCATGATTTCCTATATTCTAGGCTATTATTGTGATCAATGGATAGATGAGCCCATTTTAGGATTCCTTTCCATATTTTCCATAGACAACAAACCCTCTTTGGTGTTCAACTTTAGTCAATTCTTGGCTGATAGTATCCATGAATAGTTCATAAAATTTCCTACAGAACACGTGTTCAATTACACCTCAATTTTGGTTTATAGGCTCCTCTATTATCAAGCAGACAAATTCAATTTTGCATTGCAAAAGAAGGATGATGCAAGCAATCAGTAGCCAGTAATATTTTGGACCTCATTGGTCATGAGAGAACAACAAGAATTCACTTATAAGCAGTTTATTGAAGACCTTTTTCAACTAGCCATGAATGTTCTGAACAGTGGAGTACAAACCAGGATTAGTGAGGAAATCAAAAGAATTATGCACTTGACAGATTAGGAAAAGATTGGGGATTGGTATTTATACCAAAATTACACTAAAATAAAGGTGTATGGATGTGAAATGGCACCCAATAGACTCCCCAAAAACGTCCCAATGAGGATTTTTTCCCTGGAGTACATTAGACAGATGTTGAATTCAGATGAAATCCACTTTGTAGTGGCCAAGAAGAAGTCATAGTTTATAATAAAGACATAGGTGGGCCCGTTTGTGTGCAACACAAGGACAATAGGTGAAAAGGAAAATAGAATTCTTAAATAAATGAAGCTCAATATGAGATTTACATGGTCTTATGACACCTGTGGCATTATTTCAAAGCTCAGAGTGGAGAACAAAAACACTCCTTACATTCATACTTCACGGCTAGAAATAGAGCATGTTACTGGGAATAGTGTCCACTCAGAGCTGCTATTCCCACTAAGACTGGTAGCTATCTTAGAAACAAACAAGTAAAGTCTACTTTCGCTTTCCTTTATGAAAATAGATAAGAGTGGAATAAAGGACACCAACCTTAGTCTTGTGCTTGGTTTCCTTGCTTGATTCCTCTCCTTCCTGATAGATCTTTGCCGCTTCTTCTTCGTTTGCCCAGCTTCAAAGAGAACCTGTGGAATCAAAGCAGCATACTACTATCGAAGAACAGAGATCTATATTCATAAATAACACAGGACCAGATATGTGTTAACCATAAAAATGCATATATAATCAAACATACAAGAATATGGAGGAAAACTTGAATAGCTTTATTAATATCAAGAAAAGCAGGAGGATTAAAACCATATGTTCTGACCCAGCATCATCCTCCAGCAGGAAAGCCCTTCTTCACCTCAAGTAAAGCTTAGATCACCCAACACTATGAAGTTACACCAGAAAACCAACAACACTTCTCTACCAGATACAAGATTCCAGCCTCTGGATCTCTGTGATGAGGGATCCATATATAGATGATTGTAGGGAGGTGAGTCATCTCTTGGGGTTTTGATCAGTGTCCTCTCTCTGATAGTTCTTGATTCCACTTGGAGACTGATGATCTCTTACTCATCCCTAGTCGAAAACAGAGAGGCAAGTGTCAGAGGGGAAGCTTCTGGAAGATTCCACGATCTTCCACCTCGCAAATTGTCCCTGCCATTTGTCCATCCCCGACCATCGCACCCTACAGAGGGGCCATTTAGTATGCATCACACCCTTTACGATGGGAAGGTGATATGCATCACACCCACTGCACTGGGTATTCAGTATGGTCCAGTTTTGACCATTTCTGAGCAATTTTTAGTGGAGAACTTCTGGGAGATGATGTAATCATCTGACCTTGTTCCTTTAGGCAGTGAAGCAACACT
>APFE030161693.1:0-17785 GCA_000404065.3 Pinus taeda
ATAGCCAACATTGTCAAAATAGTAAGGCCTTGACTAACAAGTTTATCTCTCCATTAGATCATAGCACAATGTTGGGACACATAAATTTGGACACCATTGCCTCTCTAGGCACTTACCCCACCAGGATGTTCAGTAGGTATGTCCTCACATGATCATTTCCTAATCCACTATCATAATATTTGACACCAGGAAATGTCAATCCTCATGACTACTCTTATCTTGGATTAATGTACTTGACTTATGGCGATTAGTCCTAGTCAAAGTCCACATTCTCAAATAATATTGATCCTAGTGTTTATCCAATCCACCATTCTCCCTACTAGTGTCTTTACTAGGCTTAAGATTGTTAATCCTAGCCATAGTACATGACACATGGATAATATGGTGTATGCCCTCACTCCCTCTCAACCAAAGAGGAGACATCCACAAGCATAAGATTTTCTCAAGAATACCCATCATTTTCATAGAGAATAACATCATTAATTTGTTTTCATCACATGATGCCTTTATGATTAAGCATTCATAGATTTGTGGCAAAATATTTCCCCTTTGGTCATTTATGATGAAATAAAATCAAAAAGTGAAAGCCAAAATCATTAAAGATACACTATATTGGTTTATCTAAGTCTAAACTCTAAGGTTGAAGTGAAAATTCTATAAATCTTATATCTACGAGTTGTGCCAAACTTATGAAAACCTTATTCCCTAAGCCCTATATTTAAGAAAATGAAAAAGAAAGAAAAATAAGGGCCAATGAATGGTAACTCATGTATTCACTCCCTATTTGGAAAATATATAGATATATACACTCCTAGTCACGATCACATGTTTGTGATGGTTAAATCATGAATTCCCTTTTTCTCCTTCCATTTTCACTTCATCATTTAAGCACCTAATTGCGGATGTAGGGAATGTTCGTTGCCTAAGGCTTTCATGTCTATTCTTAGTTTACTTATGTCACACTACTATCAATTTATGTGACGGAGTGAAATACATAAATGTGTGGAGTTATTAGAGTGTTGTATTAAGTTAGTCACCACACACACATGTATTACATCTCATTGATCCACATGTGTGGGTTGGAGACTCATTGCTTGACAACTTTAATGGAGACTACTTTATGGCTTTAATGGTATAGCTTACAAAATATCTTGTTAAACATTGTGATTCATCCTTCTTTTCCTTGAGATACTTGATAATATTGAAGTCACTCCCAATAATCCATGGAGATGGGGAGTATAAGTTACTTGTGCTATAAATATAATTGAGAAATAGAGGTTTTCCATTTGCGATATTGGAGTCATAGACATTGGATACATGGTAGTAGTCCTCTATGTCAATTAACTAAAATTGTATTGTCATAATGCGAAAAGAGGTAAACATATTGGTAACCTTGATGTCTTGATCATTTCAAATAATAACCATTCCACCCAAGTATCTCTAATCAATCGCTACTACTTGGAAATTCCTCCCCATTTTCTAATTATATGAGGTAGAACCTCACTTAATATTTTTGCTTCTTATATCAACATTATTGATGGATGCTTTAAGTACCATTTTTCTTTTAGGAGTCTTTGTTTTACTTTACTATTGAGGCCCCTCATGTTCCATGAGACTATTTTCATCGAGAATTTACATAGAAAGGAAGTATAATGTGACTAAAAAAAACATGTTTCAAGATTTCAGTGCTTGGACAATTCCACTTCATGACTCCTATATTTCCTTAACCTGGGACCAAATGGTGAACTTGATGGCCTTAAGGGAAATTGACCAATGAAAATCTAAAAAAGAGGCGACTTTTGACTTTATCACATACAATTTAATATACTAAAAAAAGATATCCATAACAATTTCATCAATCAATGAATCATTAAAAAAAATATCCAAAACAATTTCATCAAGCAATGAATCATTGCATTATAAAATACAATCTATAAACATTTTGGGAACGTTTTGCTAAAACATGCTAAAAAACCAACATATTTAACAATAATATGGGCAATAACACATTTTGATAAATTAAATAACATATTATCAAGCCTAAAAAATGTCGCTAACAGAAAACTATAGAGCATGCAACTAATGGAAGTGACCACTCAAGGCCACCATAAGACAATTAATCTATTAAGATTAAGATTAATGGGGACAAATATCTAAAAGGGACAAAGGCAAACCTATTTTAACTTGATTGTTTTATCAGCCTGGTTCAAGATGAACATTTCAAGATATCATGAAGAACATAATTAGTTTTATTACATTAAGAAACCCAAGCACATTCTATAACTTCGCAAGGAAGAGATGTATAACACCCATGTCAACGACACAACACATGGCATTGAGTTACTTTTTTATATATAATTTAAACTCCTATCATAAAATCACAAATTTAGCATGAATGGAATGTTTAAAATCCATTTTTATAAAAACAAAATATAATTTTTCTTATAGAAAAAAGAGACCAAAAACTAAATATATTTTTTTAGGAAATAAAAAAATACTAAAACTAAATATATATTAAAAACAAACTAAAACATAAGCAAACTAGAATTTGAATTTGACATTCTTGTTCACTTTCGGAAACTCATATGGTGGAATGTGATCTCTTTATCCTCATCTTTAGCTTTTCTCAAAAAATAAAAGCATACAAAAGCGGGAAAGAGCCATAAAACATCGGGAAGATTTTTCCTAAGCACAAAAGCATTTAAAAAGTGGAAAAGGCCATTTTTATATGAGGAAACATTATTCGCCCAAAAGATTTTTCCCAAATTGAACTAATGAGGAATTTGGGAAATATTCATAGCCTTCACTTTCCTATATATTGGAGGCTTGGCCATTGAAAAAATGATGGGAATTCTTGTATTGTCATGCTGTGAGATCTATCTTGAGAGGGAGAGTTTTGGAGCTATGAGTTGCGGGAGAGTTTTGGAGCTATGAGTTGCGGGAGGTGCTATTGCAACTACGTATGATTGTTGTAACTTTCCTCCAACTCCTTTATTCATATAGATTAGTTGTTCTTCCTTCCATGTGTTTCTATTCATTCTTTACTTCTTCTATTTAACTAATGGATGTATAGAATTTTGGTTTGTATTTGTTTATTCAATAATATTTATATGTTTCTGATAGTTTCGATTATCAAGATATTATGATGTGAAGGTTGTTTTAATCTCTCTCTTATGTGTAGGACCAAGCTTTGGAGCTAGCTAGGAGCACTTCCTAGCTATACTAAAAACTCCAAGAAGGCCTGCATGCGAGGAATCACAAGAATTCATTCTCTTTTTCTTAATCTATACTCTGCATCTTGATCTACTAAGAATCCTAAGCCTTAGAACAACCTTTCTCTTAATTGGTTTGTCCTAGGTTTTCGGGATAAACTGAGAGGGTTTTATTTTCATCTAACTGTGCATTAAATCCTACAGCAAAATGATATTTAGAAACTTTAATATATTTCACTATGTAAATGAACTTAGTAAAATGAAACCATAGAGGGGGTCATAAATGGAAATAAAAGTAAAACTCTAAACAAGAAACCAAAAGTGGGTTTAACCATGCATGCAAAACTGGGAGAATAATTGGATGTTAAACTAGCCATCAAAACAAGATGCAAACAATGACACAAAAAGGGTTTTAAAGTAAAATAAAAAAATGGTGCAACACTAGACACAAAAAAGGGAACAAAATAGGGCATATGAAAGGATACTAAATTGGGCACAAACAAGGATGCAAAAATGGACACCAAAATGAGGATTGAAAAAATGGTGTCAAATTAGGATGAAAAAAGGATGTAAGAAAAGACACAAAACAAGATGCAAAATGGGACTAAAAAAGGGCGAAACCAAAGATGTAAAAAATGATGCATAACTAGATGAAAATTCAAACTAAAATCTAGGTGTAAAATGAGATGCAAATGTGGACACAAAATGTGGCAGAAAAAAGGATGCAAATTTGGAAGCCAAAAATGATGAAAAATTAGATACCAAAAAGGATGCAAATTTGCACATAAAAAAGGGTGCAAAATTGGACACAAAGGAAGAAAAAATGATGCAAAAATGGGCATAAAAATCGCTCAAATTTGGATGCAAATTGAGACGCAACATTGGATGTAAAATGAGGTGCAACAAATCATTCAAATCTTGGTGCAAAAACAAATGCAAAAGTAGATGAAAAAAATAGCTCAAAATTGAATGTAACAATAGACACAAAATGGGATGCAAAGGTGGATGCAACATATGGTTCAACATAGGATGCAAATTTAGATTCTCAAAAGGATGCAAAATTGGATGCAAGAAATGGTGTTAAAGAAATGATGCTAAATTGGATGAAACAATGATGCAAAATTAAATGCAAAATATGGTGCAAAATAGGACACAAAAAAGGGAGATAAATAAAACGCAAAAGTGGATGCAAAAATGGTGCAAAAATACATGCAAAATTTGACACTAAATTAGATTCAACATATGGTGCAAAATTGGATGGAAAAAATGGTGTAAAAAAAGGGAGAAAAACTGGCACAAAAATAAATGTAAAAATAACTACAAAATTAGAAGCAAGAAATGGCATAAGACCAGATGCAAAAATTGGCACAAACTGCATGTAAAAAAAGGCACTAAATCAGATGCCAAAGATGGTGTAAAAATCAATGCAAATTATGACACAAAACTAGAAGCAAAAAATGCCACAAAAGAGGAAGCAAAAATAGATGCAAAAAATGGCACAAAACTAGAAGCAAAACTTATTGTAAAACCAAATGAAAATCTTGGTGCAAATATGATGCAAAAAATGATGGAAAATTTGGCGTAAAAAATATGCAAAATTTGGTGCAAAAAAGGACGCTTTAAAAATTGTACAATAGAGCCAGATTTAGCGCCAGGCTACTCATCCCAATTGAGAAAAAAAATGCACTAAAATCTGGCGCAAATTGCCTGTTTTGTTGTAGTGTCACGTTGCCTTTGTTGGCCAAAGTGACTTATCTGCACTTTATTTTGGTGATAGTTTTCTTTCATACCATTCTCTTTTTTTGTTCTCTCTGATTACAGGTATAGAGGTTTGGTCACAAGTCTTCTTGCTGATATGTTCCTACATTCACAATTACCAAGACTATTATTAGTCTTCTAAATCATTACGTAAGAAATACACATATTCATATACTCATCTCAATCTTGTTATAGATACTACCAATCATTATTGGTGTACTTGTTAAGGTTCAGTTCGTGAGTAGATTGTGAAACCTCATAAAAGTTAACAGCCTACATTTCAAGATTAGCAACATTATATAGTAATAAATCATTTTAAAAAAAAATCCATTCATTGTCCTTATTTGTGATAAATTGTACTGAACGCATTATCATGATGGGTAGCATTTTAAGCCTTTTAGCTTAATTCTACTCATCACATGTGCATTATCCATATGTAAGTATAACTTAATATAAGTTTTGTTTCATGTCATTCTAAGGGATATATGTTGTTGTCTACCTTATCTAATTAATGCAGTGATGCTTGACTTGGTTGTTTTGCTATTTCCTTTTTAAGGCGAACCAAGGATCCATTTGCAGTGTTGCTTAAAATTTTGGTCTTTTGTTATCTTGTACCACAGGGTGTTGACGCAACTTTATTTATGTGCGTGGTCACAAGGCTTATACACACACACAAATATATATATATATATATAGTATATAATATATAATATATATAATATATATAAATATATATATATATATCCTCTGTGTATCATATACCATTCACTTCATTCGTCAACAAGTTATTATTTTATTTTTTTCTTATACTTGTTATTATTAATCTTTTCCAATAAAATCTACATCAACTCATCTTAACTCGATTACTATTGTGCTATGCTTATTAGGCACTACCTCTACATTGATTCTTGTGTTAAGAGAGTTAGCCTAGTGAGATCTTGATTGTATCAACTGAAGTATAACCAAGCTAACCTTCACGGTTTGACTCCAAGTAAACACCTCCTTTTTACAATTGTATCTATAAACTAGTTCTTTGTTGCCCAACTACTGCCTCATGCTAGTCCAAGTGCACTGAAACTTGAAAGAGATGATCACACAACTTTACCATTGTAAATATCAAAATTAGAGTAACCTAGTCTACTTCCCTTCCAAAATACCTAGGGTATGATTCACCTATGGCAGTCAAGGCTACACTATTGAACTTTGTGGAAACAATCTCCTTTGAGGAGGAAACCTTAAAGTTCCTGCACCCTATATGGTAATTTCTTCAAAACATTACTAGCAAATTGTAATTTCAAGTTAATAGTTGGAAGTAGTTTCTGACTGAAGGGATATGCATAGCTTTTTTTTAATACATTAGAAATATCCAGATGTATTGGATTAGAAAGCACATAATTTGGTATTTGAGATTAGAATTATTTTCGTATGAGAGAGACACTAGCTTCATTGAACACTCCTTCCACCTCTAGATGCCCAAAATATAAATCCCTATGCAGGCTACTCCATCCTAATTCTTTGTTCCTCACATTCCAATCAATCCCAGCAGAAGGAAATTAGTTTACTATTGTCCCCTGATTTCCGATGCTGCAATGGGAAGGGAAATTGACCCACAAGTGTTCTTTGTGTCAATGTTCCACCCTATTATTTAATGTAACCAATACAACATCGATGTCAAGGATTAGTGCTTCCGTACTAGCAAAGAACGCTTGTCAATGATTGACGAGATATGGTTTGCTTCAAATTCCTTCCTAGTTGCAAATGTTAGCTCTCCATACAATGTCAAAACATGTTAATGCATACAATATATTCAATAAAATCCCTTTTTGCTACATTTCTAGAGGTACTCTATCGTGGAATATCGCCCTGTATAAGATTAAATCTTAAAAAAAAAGTCATAGCACTCCATGTAATCCAATTTATTTCAAGCATTGAGTCAAACACTTGGTGTGAATTTCTAAATTGTCACAGCTAGAATACATGATAAGCAACTTCACAATACCCTTTGTGGTATTCAGTTCCAAAAATTGAATTGTTAGGCCTATCATATATGTAAATGCCAAGTTAATTTTGCAAACCAGAGAGCCTAAATGAGACCGTATCTATCTTAAAATCATCAGGTTGCTAGTTGTGAGCAAGTGCCATATAGTCCCTGATAACTTCTTGTACAATTCGAATGATCTTATAGATATTTGTAATGGGGACATCTGATAGAGAAGGAAATTCGATAATCGTAACCTTTACAGATTCAGAACACATCTTCACTTATTGGGAAATGTTATAGTAAATATAGTCAGCCATTCATCGACTATTGCTCGAAGTGATTCAATCATGTACTTCACATCTTGTGCTTTCAATTTAAAACATTTTCCTAGGACTATTAAACTGACAAGGATCAATTTAAGGAAAAATATGGTTGTATCATATGACCCTAACGTATACTGATATATATATATATATATACACACATTTTTTTTAATTGGGTAATTATGCTAGCTAGTCCATAATATTTATATGGCATTAAATCTTGCACTGGTCTTCTTTCAATTGATCAAATTTCCCTAGTAAACTTGACCTTTTCAATCACAAGGAAATTATATTATAGATCAAATAGTTGATCGTTCCATGATTTTCTATTCCAAATGTGTAACTTACACCATTTTAAGCTCTTCACGTCCATCAAGTGTAAAGAATTTTGGAACTATCTAGATCCCTTTTCTAATATTCTCACTGGATTTTTGGTATCTTATTATGTTACTTTCAACTCAACAAGCCTCAACTATGGTGCTTACTCCATTATTTATAAGACTATATTTTCCTTCACAACTGTTATAAATATTTATTACGATTTGTCTCCGTGTGATTAATTCTTAGTTAGAAATCTTGCTCCACAATTTCATGATCATCCTTAATTACCTGATTTCTTTTGTAATATATATATTATTGTTTAAGAAAAAAGGAAATATCCAATGGATCATGTTCCCTACTTCTAGGCTCATGAGTAATGTATTTAGAAAATTTTCCTTTTTATATAGTTTACTTAAAGAATCATTCCAAAAGGAAACTTAACGCACCTTCCTTTAAACATATCTATGGTACAGGGAGTCCTACTTACTCTTGTACACATTTTTTTTCTTAGTTCGATTGTGCCCATGCTTCCTTATCGCTCCAGCTCATGGACTTCTTTCAACGATGACAAAATATACTTTCTTAGTTATCAAATGAGTCTTTCAAGCAATTGTTTGTTCCCATAAACACCAAATCAATCCTTTGTATGCAAGGGGGACCTTATCAATAAGTTAACTACTATTTGGTATATAATGAAACTACCTAAATGTATCCTTCACATAATTCTCCACTTCTTTTGCCCTTAAATAGGCCACAGTTTTGAACCTTGCTCCTATACCACTTATAACATTCTTAGCAATTAAACTACACCTTAATTCTTTTTTAATTTAGTCAATATATATCACATGAATAGTTACCATAACTTACCTTGCGGGATTCACATGGGTATAGTCTAATTACCGATACAACGTTTGAACCAAATTTAAGATACTTAACTAAAGTATATAATTTTTATGCATGATGTCGCTATACCTTAACCCAACAGTCGATGTATAAATGGAAAACTGTGCAGAACTTTCTCGAAGGCTACCACCCGCAGCTGTCAGTCACAAGGTAAGGACCAGTGGTAGAAACTCCACCGTAGATGATAGGGTTATAAATCCAACGAGCAATCTTCATTCTTGAGAGGTTAGGGTGACCGACAACTTGGAATAAGCCCAACCTTGCATATTGAAGGTTGTCTAGGTTACAGATTTGTTTTCGGAACCATGCTTCTGAAGTCTTGGTACATGGGGTAAGGTTTTATCTTTAAATAATTTTGGACCACGACCTCTACAATTTATTAGGCCTTATATCTTTGTCGTCTTCTTTTCATGGCCTCTTGTTTTATTGTAATTAAAAGTCACGCTTAATTTCATGTGATGGTTACATTCAACACCAAGACGGACTAGCTTCGACTCAAGTTCTCTTTCATAATTTATTAGGAGTAATTTTTTTTAATAAATTTCTGGTGTCTCGTAGTTCTCCGTCAATACTATTTTGACGAGTATCATTTAAGAATTTATTACTACTCCCAATTCATACATAAGCCATCTAATTTTTAGTCGTTTCTTTTCTATTACTGTAATCGATAGCACTCATCCTAATCAGTAGATAGTGTTTTGTTGTTTTCGAGTAGGAACTCTTAGATTTTTGTTCCACGAAGAATCATTCTCCTTGCAAACAATAATTAATCATTACTATTATATATATGCAGAATGGTATGCCTCCAGAAATGTGTTTATTTTCTTTTATATTTATATATTAAACCTTTAATCCCTATGCCAGATTCCTACCCAGAAGCTTTCCGCCCCCTTCTCTTTTCAGATTCTTCCATCTGGATCTAGATTTTTCTAGGTTAACTAGCCAGTGCCTGGTTCAGCTTGTCTTGGGACAAACCGGTGTCCCTACTTAATAACTCTAATAATTTACATATTTACCGTAAAATAAAACGATACTAGTACCTGGTGTTCATGATCTCGATGTCATGGTACTATAATAAATCAAATGAAGGTGTGTCGATTACAACCGAAAAATGTACCTGTACAATTCAAAAAGAAGTTTATAAAAAAGTTTATCTGGAAGTGATACAAAAAGTATTGATGATGTTGATGTCATCTTGGCTTGAAATGTTTGATTTTGTAGCGTCTTTAACTTGATTGTTTTGATTATATGATGTAAAATTTGATTGCTTGAAAGATTATCTTATCAAGTTGATGTGACTTTTTGTGCTATGAACTTAATATTGATTATAGGAGCTTGAATAAGCGTTTTTTACTTAAGTTTGCTTATGTGCATGTGTTTGTTTTGTTTAAGCATAATAAAGAGAGTGTTTTACAAATTCGACTCAAATCATGCAAGCACATTTACGACACAGAGTGTACCTATGATCCCCTTATTCAATTTCGGGCAGATCTAGGACACAAGCACCACAAAAATTATGATTTTATTAATTATTGGAGTACATCATTTTTCAATGTCACAACTTTGTAGTGTAAATTTCTCAATGAGAATGTCATACTTGCAAACTTTTGGAAGCAAGTTATCATCAAAAACTGCCCTTTATCGACTCAATCTTTCTCAAAGTAAAAATTACTTTGGATTACAACAATAACTTTCTCCAAAAAATCACTTATCACTCAAATACAAAAATGTGCATCTTAGGACTCCAATAACTTTATCATAACTACACATTTTTAAAAAATGTTTTCATAACCTTATCACTCCACTTAAAAACAAAATATACCTCCACACTTTTAACATAAAGTAAGGGTTTCCTTATCATAATAAGGTCCACCTTAAACTTTAAACTATTTTTTTTTAAACCCTTAAAAAATAATTTTCCAAATTTAAACTTTACGTTATTGAAAAAAAAAACTTATGACCTTATTCATGCAATTGTTTTCCTTTGACTTGGGCACAGGGCACTTCCACGTTGTCTAGTGATCTTCTTCTACGATTGGAGTCTTTGCTTGCTGAAAAGGGCTGAATGCTAGTCTCACTAATCCACAATCATGTTGTCTAGTGATCTTCTACGATGGGAGTCTTTGCTTGTCGAAAAGGGTTGAATGTTAGTCTCACTAATCCACAATGAAATTGCTTACACCTGCACATTGATCTGAAAAATCTTATGTATTAACTACGCAATTGTATTTCTGTCACTGGTGCTATGAAACCTTCACTTTTCAATAATAAACCCAGAGAAAAGGTATTGGCATTAATTTCTCAACATTCCTTACACATTTGACCAGCTCCTTAAAAAAAGACAAGCCATTCAATCTTGAAATCAACGCCAGAGATCCTCTGAGATACGTGAGCAAATAGTGGAGCAAATCATGGAAGAAATCACTGAGGAAATTCATGGGTAAATGAAGTTTCGCTCCTCTTTCCAAGAAACCCACTAGATTGTAACGTTTTGGAAGACGGGGGTTTGTGTTTTTTCTTTTATGCAAACAGTATAACAAACAATGTTGAATCCTTCATTAATATAGGCATTTCCTCACACTTGATTTCTTGTGTCCCTTTCAAAATTTAAATATACAAATCTCCTCAACAACAACTTCATCAATTTTCAAATCTAGGATCAACACTCCAGCGATTTTACCATCCAAGCCAACTGAAGTGAAAACTTTTTGATATGTAGAAAAATATATATGTAAATATGTATTAATGATTAATTGACTAAAGATGATTGTTTACAGTGGGGTTTCCTGGCTTATATATCGCCATGGGCACCCTTTGGGGAAAGGGCATGATCTTATGATCGTGCCCTTTCGTCTAATTAACCTAAAATTAAATAATAACTAATTTTTTACATAACATTGCCTTCCTCTCGAAAGAATGCTTTGTCCTCAAAGCATACGTAACGACGGATGTTGTTAAGAAAATTATTCATTCTCCCAAGAAGCATTTTCTTCGGGTAAGTTCTTCCACTTGATCAGATATTCCTTGATTGTATGATGTCGAAGTTTTCTTTCTCTGGTAGATAAAATACCTTCTAGTTCTAGAATGACCGACGAATGTTGTTGACAAAATTATTCATTCTCCTAAGAAGCATTTTCTTCGGGTAAGTTCTTCCACTTGATCAGATATTCCTTGATTGTATGATGTCGAAGTTTTCTTTCTCTGGTAGATAAAATACCTTCTAGTTCTAGAATGACCCTTCCCTCATCATCCAAGGGCGGAAGCGTTGTTTGCACTGATTGTTGTTGCCTAGTGCCCTTTTAAGGCAAGATCCATGGAAGACGTTGTGAACACGACTTGTCTCTAGAAGGCTTAAACCATACGCAACTTGGCTAATCTTTTTGTTGATTTGATAAGGTCCATAGAACTTTGGTGCCAATTTGTTTTTTCCTTTCTATTTTAAGGATAATTGTTTGTATGGTTGGAGCTTGATAAACACCCATTCTCCAACTTCAAACTCTCTTTCGGTTCTGTTACGGTCTACTTGTTGCTTCATACGATTCCTTGCATTATTCAAGTTTTCTTTTAATATTTGGACCATTTTTTGGGTTTCTTCTAGTTGATCTTTAACAGGAGGTAGATTTTTTTGGACAACAGCTAGATCCTTCCATTTCGGGGGTTCATACCCATATAAAGCTTGAAATGGCATCATTTTTGCTGGCGTATGATAAGTGGAATTATACCACCACTCAGCAAGATATAACCATTGAGACCACTTATTTTGTTTTTTTGTAGCATAGCAACGTAGGTAGGCCTCCAAACATTTATTGACAACCTCTGTTTGGCCATCTATTTGAGGGTGATAAGCGGAACTCATATTTAGGTAGGTTCCTATATTCCAACCTAGATAATCAATGAGTGACATATTTTACTACTGTTTTCTTCCTATTCATTGTGTACTTGAAATAGCAGCTGAGGCTTTTTCCGCCATGGAAACTAATCCAAAAGTTGCTGAAAGAATCCAAAAAGTAAGGCTTACTAAGGAAAAGTTAGAGAAATCTTTGTTTTATAAGGAACTTCTGATACCAATGAAGTGAAAACTTCTTGATACGCAAAAAAAAAAAAAACCTTCTTGATACACAATATATATATATATATATATATATATATATATATATGATTACTTGACTGAAGACGATTGTTTAAAATGGGGTTTCTTGGCTTATATACTGCCATGGGCACCTTTTGGGGAAAGGGCATGATCTTATGATCATACCCTTTCGTCTAATTAACCTAAAATTAAATAATAACTAATTTTTTACATAACACCAACGAGCCAATGAACCAAGGTTTTCTCGATTTTTTCTACAATTTCAGCACATGCAGGGAACAAAACAAAACTAAAAGCATGATCAAAACATATCAAAACACCATGATACAACTCCAATTCATTCACACTTGTGGCATCATCATTGAAACAGGAAATTCACACGACTGGCCCTAGAAATATTTCACAGCTATTCGCTTCGACCAGACATTGATCACCTTGGAAGCTTCACATGGTCCAAAACCTTCCAGTGCTTTAAAAAACTATGGACAAACGTTAGTTCACCTAGAAACCACTGCAACATTGCTCTGCCACATGAGGATCAACGTTCTTGCAACTTGCTCTAAGCATATCATTGATCCACACAACAAGATCCACGCATGTAAAGATTGAGCTAGACAGAACATGTGCGCCACCAATACATGATTCTACTACGCAAAAGTCTTTTATGTAGGATCCTCTCTAGTCCGCAACTTTGATCCGTTTAACAGTGCGTTTAGATATCTCTAGTTGACAAATATGCAGTACTATTGCACCTCGTTCAAAGCGGGTTGCTTCGTACGCACACGCATTCTAGCGTTGCAAAATCACACAACACCTCATGACTACGACTAGGTTCTTTTGTAGCATGATTCATTCACCAATTTCTATTTTAAACTTCAAAGAAAAGCTACACTCGAATGTTGCTCTTCTTTAAATCTTTAAATGTCACCTCAAAGATGGCAGCCACAACCTCCATGAATGAAGGCTCTGATACCACATGAAAAAGAATCACAAAGATATATAACCACATGCGCAACAAATTAACACACAAAAATTGAACTGGTGGAAAAAGCAGAGAGCCATCATGTGGTCTCTCATGCTCATGTAATTCACACTATTCAAAAAATTTAATAATACATTTAAATACATGAGTAAGTGGCCTTAAGATAGTGCGTCTATCTTAGACTCACTTGGTTGAGATAATTTCTCAACTTACACACTGATTTTGGAGAGCTAGTTGGAGAGAATCTCTCATCCAAACTAGACTCCTTAGTTTGAGGAATTCTCATGATTTTATTTATTTAATTTAATAACTGGATTTATTATTGATTTTTAAAAGAGTGAGGCTAAAATCTGGTAGGGATATTTTAAGATTTCAGGTTTTAGTTATGATTTTAAGTTTTAGATGTGTTATTTGCAGAGTTTAACAAATAAACCTAATGGATTTGGACAAATTTTTTAAAGTGTTGTATCACATGTTCTATTTCCTTTTCTTTTTCTGAGTATATTTTTTTAGTTAATTTTATGTGGAATTTAGTAGCTATATTTTAGGATTTTAAGTTTTAGCTATGTTATTTGCACAATTGATTGTCTTAGAGAGTTTAATCTGCAAAGTCCAAGTGTTTTAATGATTTTTCAGGACACTTTATATTTTTATGCATTAATTTTTGTTTTTATTTTTATTTTTTTTAAATGATAACAAATCACAGTTTTACCAAAAAAAAATATAGACAAAAAAATTAGGTTTATTCCAAACATTTTGATTTCAAAACAAAACTTGCCTCATAGAGATCCAAACCACCATGAGGCCATTCATCATTTTGGCGATTTGATGCTTATAGTTGTTTACTACCCATGGTTTACTAGTCATTTAATTTACGAGTTATCTTTAGTGCGACTTATTGGAAGCTTTTCAGGTGGGTTTTTCCAGTCTAATTTCTCTAAAATCCAGAAAGAATTTATTGAAATCACAAGTTTCATAGGTAAACCTTGAACAATCGAAGTACCCTACGGGTTTTTAGGGTGTTGAATCCATATATACAGTCAAAAAACCGTTTTAAATAACAAAAATCAAGATTTTACCTCAAATTTTTCCACTGAATTCCAGCACCGAAAGTCCAAAAATTCGCACTAAAGACAAATCCTTTAATTTATACGAAAGTGTTTACTAGCCATTTAATTTATACTGAAGCGTATGTGCGGCAACAATTTAAATTTTAAGATTAAAGAACTTTTTAATAACACAAGTAATCACAATCCCCAATGGGGGTGTTAGCCACCACATCAACAACATCATTCATGGAATGATCTAGAGCATGCAAATGACCACTACCAGGTGTCCCCTCGACGATGTAACATGTAAGAAAGGCAAGATTAAAATGGTGATATATGGTTCAACGACGATCCCTATTCCAAGGGCAAAGGTGGTGGGAGATGAGTATAATTTTTGGTTTCTTTTCTATGCATTGCTTATGGTTTGCTCAGTCCTCAAAGGTTTTTCCTTAATTTCTTTGATAAGATTAACCATGTGAGAGAAGGAAGTATGTCTGCAAGTCATTAATGGCTCCTCGCAATACAGAGAGAACGTTTTTCTTAAGTTGTGTGTTGCATTACACACATGTCCTACCTTGGTCCTTTCCTGGCAGCTTTATTGTCCTGCAAAGGCATGCGACGTCTCTTCTTCGTGTGATTATAAATGGCTTCGACCATGCAAGGGGTGGTGTTGGTACATAATATCCTGCAGGGAGGTATGTAGTATTGTAAGGTCTTTTTTGTTGTATTGTTCTCTCATGCTTGGCACGACCTATTCAGTGAGTCGATAGTCATTCTTCCATTTTTAGTGGAGGGAAGGTTATGAGACAGAGATTACATCTATTTGCAAAGGTCTTGTAGTCTATTTTTTTCATTCTATTCTTGCATAGTGCAACCTTCGGAGCAATTTTTGAATTGGTGGTTGTGTTACCTTCATCGACGCTTTAGGGTCTTGATTTCCCAGGTATCTCTTTCTACTGTCTAAAATTGGTGTGCGGGGTTTGGTACTTGGGGTTTTCTCTATCTAGTTTTAATGGTGTCTTTTTCTTTGCTTCCCTAAACTTACTAAGGGGTTTACTCTGTTTCCCAAGATGTCAATTTGGGGAGTCTTTTCTTTTGTTCATGTTTCCACAGGATTTGTCGTTGATATGGTATAACACAAGTTGCATAATTATCGTTTCTAGTTTACCCTCCTCCTCATGCACATTGCTCCCTCACATCACTATTTCTTTTTCCTTCCCTTTCTTGGTTATGACACTCGTTGATCTCAAAGTGTTCAGGCAGTTGAAACTGTGTTTAATCATCCCAGGTGTGTCATTTTTTACCGCCTTCGAAATTGTGGTGAAAAGAGCCTTTCACGGGTATGGGATTTCCCACCCTAGTGCATTTCCTATTATGTTAATGATATATCCCTTTGTCGAAATACCTCACATTTACTTCTTATCAATTTGGTCTCGCATTTGTTGCAAACCCTTAAGGCAATATTGTAGTGAAGTTACATTGCCCTTCTAGTGCACCTTTTCGACCAATTATGCCACCTCGAAAAAGTATGGCAAGTCGTAGGGGAGGCTCTAGTAGTAAGTCTAGTTCTCAATCTAGGTGTTTGTTTGGGTGGAATTCTATGGCGACTGTGTTTGACGTAATCCCACCGGAAGTGAGAAGGGAGATTAGACAACTTAAGTCATGAGAATGTGGATACAAAGCTTATTTTTCAGACTCTGAGGTGGGTAACTCATAATTCAATTAGATTCCAAACCTTGGAAATTTTCATAAAAGAAAATTGCACTTTCTACATTCTATTGCAGGCTACCACTAGTTGGATTATCTGCTTCATTTGGTCATACAGGACAAATAAGTGGACCACTATAGGATATTTGTGGGACAAGAGGATTTGAAAGGTCTTCTCAAAAGCATACAATATTGTCAACTAGTCAACATTGCACCAATTGTTCCAATGGTCAAATCTACACAATCTATTCCCATTGCTCCTATGTCCCCGGTAGTTATCTCTAAGTTATCAACTCTCCAATCGCTCGTTCTTCAGTCGCTCTCTAGTATCTCTGAATTTTGGTCCTTCTTAGTTTCCTTGGATAATTTTGGCTTGAAGGCTTACCAGCATCCTCATGGCGAATGCAAAAGCCTCTCTTCTTCCTCTCATGGTTTTTCCTTTGGTTGTTTTGTACTCTCTGTGTGGATTTTTGTTTGCTTCCTTTTGTACTCATTGACTTGTTCTTGTGCTACGTGTATGTTTCTGGAGTTGAAAGGGTAACATATATTTTGATGTTGTTAAAGGAGATTAAAGTCATGTTTTGTGAGAGGAAGAAGATCCAATGGTTCCAAATGGCTCAAATTAAGAATTTTGTAAATGTTCATATGAACCCAGTTATCTCCATGTACTCTTTGTAAACACTTTTTTTATCAATGAAATATTTTGTGTAGATTTACAAAAAAAAACACAAGTAATCACTAATCCCTATATATAAAATGCAAGTACTTCAATCAATTTAATCACAATTTTTTATATATATAGACGTGTAATATTTATAATAAAAACAAGACCTTCAGCGATGAAGCTTAAAAATGTGCTCATACAATTTTAAAGAAATATTATAATTGTCACTTTGTTTAAATTATATTTTTAAATATATAAATGGATTAACTATCATGAAAACTCCAAGAAGTTTAAGATGCATAAATTCAAATCTATAATTTCAATAATTTCATCTAATAAAAATGACTTAAATAAATAAATAATTTGCAATACAATTTTTTTTAAATAGAATTTTCTATTTTTATTTTATTAAAAATTATCATTAAACCAATTACAACAATGCATTCTGATATTAAATTCATCCCCTTACCAAAAAAAAATCCTAACCCACTAGTGTAGTAAGTGATACATGATACATTCTGATTTCACAATTGAATTCATCCCCAGAGAAAAAAAATCATAAATCAATATAGTAAAATTGTACGGTGATAACAATTTCATTAAAAAATTTATTTAAATGATAAATTTCTCATTATTCTCATACATATATATATATAAATATATAATATTCTCATTCATATATTTATTTATTTATTAGACATGAGATGAGAGTTCATTGTTAACTGTATTGAAGAATTAGTAAAAACTTTTAAATCACTGGCATTATAAGTTGAAATGGATCTTTTATTTTAAAAA
>APFE030161693.1:19882-41911 GCA_000404065.3 Pinus taeda
GCTGGCAGGGACTATAGTAATCGATTTCGTTCGATGGCATTAGTTTGGCACGGCAACCAATAAACTTATTTTGCCTTAAACCAAAGTTTCTCCACATTTCACATTAACCGATACAATATTTTATATTTTGCTATGCTTTTAACCAATCAAAACAATGTTCATCTTATTTGGCCTCAAACGAGGTATACAGGCTGAAAAGTTAGGAAACAATGCGGAGAAGTACAAATAATTAGACCAATTTAAAAGCTGGATCAAGTAATGCTAACTTTCGCCTTAGCATTAATCTCCTAACATTTAATGTTAAGAAAATGTATGGCGAACTTATGGCGTATTTTGTTTGCAGGTTGGGTTGGCAGCTGTTGGCAGCGGTTGTGCATGAAGTGGTACGTGTCTATGCAAATTGGTGCAGGTGTTCTGCCCCGACACCGCCTTGTTCAAACTCCACTGCCATATATTCCATATATTACAGAGATTCAGCATCCCATAGATTCAGCATCGTCTTCGGCCTCTTCAAGAGTTAGAGGAAGGACAGCGAACGAAGCACAGCGAACGAAGCAACAAAGATGTTTTCCAGCATGGGTGAGTTCCAGTCCTTGGAGCAAAGATGTTTTCCAGCATGAATTCAGCTAGCTACTGGCAGAAAACACAGCAAATGAATAAATACGTTGAATACAGTAAGAACAGTAATGTTTACATTAGGATACAGTAGAAATCATTTTCTAAGCTCTTTCCAATTAGTGAATTCAGCTAGCTACAGGCAGAAAACACAGCAAATGAACAAATATCTAAGTATTTATACGTATAGTATTCACATGCCCTTGACACTCATTTTCAAAATGATGAGGCCAGAGTGTGCTTCTATCCTTGTTTGACAAAAATTGTCACTTTTCGTTTTTGCAGACACAGATTCACAATGCAAGAGGGAAATTTTACTGGTGCAAAAATCAGAGGTCAGATAGAAAAGGCAGTGAGGTAACCTGGGACAGGCAATAAACATGTTACCGACAAAGAAATTGACTCACCTTGGTTCCCTCTGAAGTCTCCTGGGCCTTCTGACTCTGGCTTTGTAATCGAATTTTGGGGCCGTCAGAAGCTTCAACACTGTAATCAGATTTTGGGGTCGTCAGAAGCTTCAACCCTGGAAAATTCGCGTGGCTTAATAAGAAAATTTCAACGGTTAGTTTTTTTCTAGATCAGTAAAAACATTATTAGGACTTCATTGTGAAGCAGATCCGTGCTCTCCAACTCTGATAAATCCCATGTTGACAATTCATTAACAAACTGGATAGTTCCAGAAATAGAAAATACGCAATTCTATATAAAATTCAAGGAGGGAATGCTAATTGGCTTGAATTGTAATGTCTCACTAATGTAAAGTCTTATCACATTCAACACCTTTTCCATAAATCACTGCTCTTATTTGAAAACTGAGCACTTGCATATGAAAATTTCAGCTGTGGGTTTTTACTAGATCACTAAACACATCATTAGGACATTACAGTAAAACAGATCTGTGCTCTCTAACTCTGATAAATCCATGTTGACAATTCATCCACAGATTGGGTAGTTACTGAAATAGGAAAAAGGAAATTCAACATAAAATTCAAGCAAGGAATGCAGCACACACCTTTGTAATTCTGCTTTCTTAACTGTGCCAGAGTAAGAGAAGAACTGCTTAACATCCTGCATAGTTTCTTTGGGAGATAAATTACAGACCTGCATTGTGTAATCCTCCATAATGGCAATTGTCAACAAGGGGGCAAATTTCTATGATGCACAATTTTCTTCTTGCGATTGAGATTGTGAGCGATCAGCAAAAACTGCTCTCATATAAATATTGTCACATTGATTAGCTAGGAAGTTTAAGTAAATTCTTTACTGTAAGCTTTTCATTGACAAAGTCCATTGACCATTTCCCAAAATTTATTAAGCATTTTTCATGAAATGTGAACGAGTTTCTGTGAAAACAATTGCAATAGAACCAGGCGTGAAATTTGTTACCTGCTTATGCATTGCTTGGTATGCATGTACCTGGGCTCAAACCTGCAACAAGTAAAAGTGTAAAATTCAAGCTAAAACTGTTAACGCCCAATTCAAGCTAAAACTGTTAACGCCCACTGTGGGGCTCGCACCTGCAACAAGTAAAAGTGTAAAATTTAGGCTAAAACTGTTAACGGCCACTGTGGGGCTCGAACCTGCAACAAGTAAAATTGTAAAATTCAGGCTAGACTATTAACGCCCACCGTGGGGCTCGAACTTGCAAGTGAAATTGTAAAATACATGAAAGCGAGCATGCAAGCCACGTGTTATGGCTCTACCTCTTGCCTAACATCCTTTCCAATGGAGAGTCGACCATAAAATATTTGCATGTAAAATATACGAAACGTGGCTACGTTCCCATTCAACCGATAAATGTCGTTGCAGTGTTACTTGGGTACTTGCATTTTTGGGAAATAGAAAAAACGTGGTTACATTCGAATTCAACGTAGCCAACTAAGCTAATTACTAAGAACCCACTAAAGGACTAACACAAAGCCAACTAACAAGAACTACACGGGCTAACTCAGCTTACTAGTGGCATCATACCAAGGAATTCAGGATCTCCAATTAAAGGACTTGGCTGGGGCAGATTTAAACAGATTCGGCATGCTTAAATAGCCAACAAAGAGGTTAAGTTTCTTTGTGCTAAAACGCTGAAATTATGAAATTATAGGTTATGTAGGTCATTTGCGAGACATGATTAAGTGGCTACATTGTTTCAAATAAAAAAATTGCAAGACAATATTAAGTGGCTACATTGTTTCAAATAAAAATTGTGAGACAGGATTAAGTGGTTACATTGTTTCAAATAAAATTGTTTCCCTCGGAGAAACAGGAGGAATAAGTGGCTACATTGTTTCCAATAAATTAAACTAAAGCAATTCATGAAATACAAGCAAACCGAACATCAAGAGCGATCTTGGAGCAAAATGCTGCATTTGCTAAGATTCATGCATTCTTTTTAACAAAGTAACAAACTTACATCGTTAATAGATAAAAACAATTGCAGCGATCAACTTTCATTGACCTGGAAATCCATTGTTGACATGTATTTGGGTCTGGTCAACTTCGTCAATAGGTGGGTTGACCACTCTTCCAAATTCGCAACAATACAATCCTCCACCGTCGACAGTCTTGACAATAGTCCACTGGCTCACACACGCTACAACTCTCCTGGACTCTAGTCCATTGGCTCACACACGACTACAACTCTCCTGGGCTCTTTATGGTTCCACTGGACAACAAATTCATGCCAGCCAACCAATAGGGATTTGCACCACAAGTTGATTCCTTTCGAACCGACTCGAACCCAAACACACCATAGATGCACATATGCCCCTCCACACAACTTTACCACAGTGATGCCACAAATCGTGGCGATCTGCAGAGAGGTTCAGAAAGCACACACAACAAGTAAGATTCAAAGTTAAATTTTTCTAATGCACACACATCAATCCTCCACACACTACTTGGTCACATACTCCAATATTGATTCAGGCATGTTGTTGCAAATCTGACGTTTCGACACGACTTCAATGGTTAAGTCGGCATCTAAGCCACCATGAATACGAACTCGAGCTATTGTCAACAACTCAGCGCTCAATTTCCATTCAACGACTCATACACACCTGTTTCGACCCTCCACAAGTTACACAGCCGCACCAAAACACCACAGTCTTCTCCGACTAACATCGATGTAAATCCTTCTCCCTGCGTTTATGTCACGATCTCCTCTGCACTGACCATTCAAACTCGTAGATCATCCGCTAATTCACTGTGGATATCCATTTCCTGTGTCCAATCATTTGGAATCGCAAGGGTTGCAACTACAGTTCGTTCCACACTTGCAACAGTCTGTTGGGCAACACCCACTCTCTCCCACAACAATCGAACCATCAAAATTCCACAAGTCAGCCATGACTGCAAAACATGGTAACTATACTATTGTCTTTCAATTGAAAGAAAGGTCAAGGAACCAATGACTTGGCTGGGGCAGATTTAAACAGATTCCTTTGCACTAAAATTGCTAGACTGCAAATTACCATTGTCAATGCTACTGTCACCTGCATGGAATTGCTAGACTGCAAATTACCATTGTCAATGCTACTGTCACCTACATGGGAATGGTCTGAGATCTCATGGCAGGGACTTGCTGCCATGCAGCTCATCTTGTTTATTAAAAAATTACCCTGACTAATATAATATTTAATTGTATTCATGTACTGATTTTTATTAAAAAAATTACATGACCAAATTTTTTGTGATGTTGTTTGAGTTGAAGTTTAGTGGCGTAGCCCACATACCTTAACCCAGACGCAAGACATAAGTTTATTTACAATAATTAATAGTGTGATTATTTGCAAGGTTTTACGGTACTTGTGATATTATGTTGCATGTGACCGCGTATCGCAGTCTTTAGGAGAGAGACCCCTGTCTCGTCCTTCGATTTGTGTTCTCCCGCTCAATGCGTAACCCTAACTCTTATCCTAATCTGTCATTTTCGCTGGTAGTTGGTCTACTTTGTGAGGTCTCCGCTTTGGTTTAGTCTTCCTGAGGGTTTCGTTCTCGTTACTCTGGCAGTCTTCTTGGCTTCTCGGATGTGGCATGTCTGATGGTAAGACTCTGTGTGCTTTACTTGTTTTTGTTGGAGGTCTCCGTTTGTTTTCTGGCCCGCCTGATGGCTATGGGTTGCCTTCCAACATTCTACAACTGTGTTCTGTGGGTATCTGTGACACAATGTCAGATTATTCCTTTGAATGCTCTTGGTATTTTTGTGGTTGCACTTGTGGTTACGGTTCGATGAATCTGCTATTCATTTGGATTTTGGTTCTTTGTATGCTCAAGTGGCGGCCACGAGGTGACCCTGTGCTTGTCCTCAGCTCGTAGACTTTCCATTTAAGATCTCTCTCTAGGTTTTAGTACAATATCGCTTTTCTTTCCAGTGTTAACAGGAATGGCCCCTTGTGGTCAGGGTCCCTTGCAAGTCTGCTGCCTGTTATGGTCTCTCCTTCGGTGCACAGTAGACCCTCTCTCTGGTAAGCAAAACCCTTATTTCATTTTCTTTGTACCCTCCTTAAGTTGATTGATATTCGGTCACTGACCCTTTGTGTGTGATGACTGCAGGTGGAGGGCGAGCGATGGACAATGGTCTCAACTCTTCTAGCACTCCACTAGACCGGGTAGGGTCTCTCCATGGTTTCCTTGTTCGTCCACTGATATTATTATTGTATCTTGGTTTTTGGCTTCAGCGTTGCAACGACTTGTATTGTCCCTCTGTAGATTTCGGATAAGTGGTTTGTCCTGCTAGTAGTTTTGGGGTTTTGTAATGTGAGTACGTTTCCAGGGCTTTGAACCCCAGTACTCGGCTCTGTTGGAACACAAACTGGTTAACTTATATATTTATATGAACTCAGGGTTTCAAACCGAGTTCTCTATTCTTCTTGAAATGCAATTTGTTTTAATTCAATCCTTAAATTTATTCACAACGACTCTTGTAGCTTAACATTAAATTTGTATTCGTAAGGGAAAAGGTTATGATAATGAGTTTTTTTCTTAATACCTAGTATTTATGCTATCTTCGTGCCATTAATCTCTGTGGATGTTGGGATATGGAACCCTCTAGTTATCTGCTTGTGCGCTCGTTCTATGTGGAACTGTGGATGATTTCTTGTGAGGACTGTGGGTCCTTCGATGATTTTTTTTCTCCGAGTGTTAGCAACAGCGTTCTCACGCCCTCACCTCACAGTCTTTGTTGGTCTCGGCCTTTGCTTGCCCTTACTGTCTGTTGAGGTATTCCAGCATACAAATGTCTACTTCTATTTTGAAATGTGTTGAATATTATTTTTGTTTAGGAATAGGAAAGAAACCAGTTTCACACGAGATTCAGATGATTGTAAAACATTCCTTTATTGTATTTCTTCTATGATGGATAAAAATCAACAACCCCATATCATTCTATTCTTCTTGCTTTTACATGAGTTGCTAAACAGTTTTGGAAATTGTTAGCAGTTACATTCAGTTATCATAATAAAGTGTCAATTTCTTATTCATCTAAATTCTAGAGTTAACTTTAAAGGAACAGAGTTTCTGTTGTTTTTTTTTTAAATAAATAAAAAAAGCATCTTAACTGAAAAGAAAAATAAAAATGAAACTGATATTGTATCCTAACTACTAATAACTAAGGAAATAAAACAACTCAGATAACATGACCTATGAAACAATTTAGCTTGTGAGACAAACACCTCCACCTGTCTACCCTTGGTTGGATGCTTTTGCATCAGGTTCCCGGGGTAACAAAACGTCATGGCTCTTGTCAATGAGTTCCTCAACAGAATACCCTGCTCGTTGTATATGTCCCTTATCAAGCCACGAACTGTACTCTATAGGGCGGTTCTTCCACTTGACGAGGTACTATCAGTACTCCCTCTTCCATGTCTGCGTGGCCACTTGTGTGTCGAGGATCCCTTTGATTTCGAGTAGCTGGGCTAAAGGCATTTGTCTCATCCACAAACTACTTTCCTCCCGAGTGTCCCGTTTTGGCTGTGTCGAACTGTCCTCTTCCAAATTGGCTGTGTATGGGAATAAATCTGCTACATTAAAAATGGGCAATATCCCTATACCTGGAGGCAGTTGCAGCTCATAAGCATTTGCAGAAAACCTGCACAACATCTTACAAGGTCCATTTTTTTTGAATTTCAGTTTGTTGTATTCGCCCCTAGGAAATCGTTCATTGCGCAGATGCACCAAGACTTGATCCCCCACATCAAATTGTACCTCACGATGTTTCAAATCAGCTTTCTGTTTGGATTTCTGACTATTGTCCTGTAATTTCATCTTTACCTGCTCATGTAGGTCGTTAATCGCTCTTGCAAAGTCTTCCCCATCAACACTTATTTTCTCTAGCTGTCCCAAATCCCGCAATTCATGCAGTCCTTGTGGATGCATTTCCAAGGAAAATCTTAAGAACCCCCCCTAAATTTATATGTATAATAAATGGGCGAATCTCCATGGCATATAGGAAAAATGGAAGGCGATTTTATCAATAAAATAATATGTATATATAATTTTTTGGCGAATCTCTCACCAGGCATGGTGAATATTTTACTCAGTTATAAAATCTTGTAAGATCTTGGTATTACCATGGGTCAATACCATGGGTTATCATAAACTTGGAGCTTAAAATTACTATTAGTAATTTATAAAAATCAATAAAATTAATAGTTGATTTTTATTTTTACCAAGCTAAAATGTTTAACATACATTAAATTACAACATCCATTTTTACTCTTGATCCACCAAGCCCTAAGAGGGATCAAATATTTTTTCAGTCTATGCTAGTTTGCATATCACGATATTTGATACCTCTCATGGGTTAGTAGATCCACAGTAAAGATGGATATATGATGGTTTAATTCCCCCATTTAAATAGGCTACATTCCCGGTAAATACCATGGGTCAATACCATGTGCCATTTTGGTGAATACCATGGGTCAATACCATGTGCCATTTTTATTTTTATTAATACTAATATTAGGGTTAATAATGTTTTTTTGCATGATATCATGGTATTTGTCTCATAGGTTTCACCTAAATATAACGCATTTTTTGAGTGTTTGTAAATATAAGGTTACTTATGGAGTAAATATAAAGAACATTTTATTTGTTTACCATACCTCTAGTTTATTTATATTTTTATTAATTTACCATACCTCTTTTATAAATATGGTATTTGGCCCATAGGATTCACTTAAATAAAACCTCTTTCTTGAGCCTGGGTGAATGGATTCACTTAAATAAAACTATTCTTGAAAATGGGCGAATGGAAGGTTGTAACTCCTAATTTCAAGGGCTAAATTTACCTTTTTTACCCTCTCCCTTAAAATAAGGTGGCCTATTTGAGGTGATTTGTAAAAATGTACTATGATACAAAATATTTGCCCACTAAAAATTTAAAACCCCTTAATTTTGCCAAAGGGCGAACATTCACCCCTAAATTTTCTATGTGCATTTCATACAAAATTTGAAAAGGACTGCTTCCTGTGCTTCGGTTTGGTGAATCATTGTAAGCAAATTCTTCTTGAGCAACTACACGATCCCACATACATGAATTTTCTCCCACTAGACTCCTTAGCAGGTTTCCTAGACTTCAGTTCACTACCTCCGTTTGCCCATCTGTCTGTGGGTGATAAGCGGCGCTGAAGTTCAGCTGTGTGCGTAGCTTCTTCCACAGAGTATGCCAAAAATGTCCTGTAAATTTCACATCTCTATCAGAGACAATGTACTTAGGCAAGCCATGTAACCTGACAATCTCTGTGAAAAACAAGTGTGCTACATGAGTAGCATTGCTGGCTTTACTGCAAGGAATAAAATGTGCCATTTTTTTAGAACTGGTTTATTACCACCATCACAGAATCATGACCACACTGTGTTCGCGGCAAACCCAAGACAAAGTCCAAGCTAACTGAGTCCCAAGGTCTACCTGGAATAGGCAGTGGTGTGTAGAGTCTTGTATTCTGACTGTGTCCTTTTGCTAATTGACACACTTTACACCAAACTACAAATCGCTGCACATCTCTTCGCATCCTCGGCCAATAATAAAAATGACTGAGTTGGTCTAAGGTCTTATGAATTCCGAAGTGTCCGGCAAGACCTCCACTGTGTTTCTCCCAGATGATGTTCTCCCTCATTAAACAATCAGGAATACACAATTGTCCTCCCTTAAACAACAAATTCACCTGTAAGTTATAGTCTAGCCATGGACTATTAGTCCTCATTAAAGGGTCTTGACAGGCCTCATAAGCCTCCTTGAAGTCTACATCTGTCTGATTCAAGTCTTTCAGGTGTTCAAAAGCCAACACTTGTATCATGCTCTCCTATAAGAGCAAAGCTCTTTTGCTCAATGAATCTGCCACCTTTTTAGCCTGTCCACTAATATGTTTCAATACAAATGTATAACTCTGCAAGTATTCAACCCACTTTGCATCCTTATGGTTTAATTTGTGCTGTTGCATAATGTATTGTAATGCAGAATTATCTGAAAACAAAACAAACTTGTTACCTAGCAAATAGTGTCTCCAATGTTTTAATGCTTGGACGATAGCATAGAACTCCTTGTCATACGAGGAGTAGTTATGTCTGCTATCATTCAACTTTTCACTGAAATAAGCAATAGCTTTGTTTTCTTGGTTGAGTACGGCCCCAATGGTTGTACCATTGGCATCACAAAAGTTTGTTGAAGTCAGGTAGCCTCAAAATTGGCCTCTCAGTGATCTTCTTCTTCAATATCTGGAAACTCTTTTCCACCGCTTCAGTCCACTAAAAACGTTGACTTGCCTTCTTGATTGTATCCAACATAGGTGCATATATTCCACTAAATTGCTTTATAAACTTATGATCAAAACTTGCCAACCCATGAAAAGTTTGTACTTCGAACAAAATCCTAGGGGATGGCCATCTAAGTATAGCTGCAACTTTTTTTGGGTCCACTTTCAGCTCATTCTCTGTAATCACAAAACCCAAATAGACCAATTCCTTCTGAAAAAAGATGCACTTCTTTAGATTTATCAGCAACTTGTTCTGTTGCAGTTTCTCAAAAACACATCGTACATGTCGAAAATTCTCCTCCTTGGTTTTGCTGAAAATCAAGATGTCGTCAAGATACACAATCACAAACTTCCCAATGAACTCCTTCAACATCTCATTCATCAGGCGCATAAAAGTACTAGGTGCATTACTTAACCCAAATGGCATCACCAGTCATTCATACAACCCTTCATTAGTCTTGAAAGCTATTTTCCATTCATCCCCTTCCTGGATTCTAATTTGGTCGTATCCACTCTTCAAGTCTATCTTCGAAAATAGGATGCCCCACTCAAACAATCCATCATATCGTCCATTCGTGGTAATGGAAACCTATACCTAATCGTAATCTTGTTTATTTCTCACGAATCTATGCACATCTACCATTCGCCTCCTTTCTTGGGAGCAAGCACTATCGGAACTGCACATGGGCTTAGGCTTTCTCAAATCAGTCCCTTATCCAAAAATTTGTGTACCTGTTTCCTGATCTCCTCATCTTTGGGGCTCATTCGGTAAGCATCTTTGTTTGGCAGACTAGCTCTAGGGATGAAATCAATGTGATGACTGATGCTCCGCTCAGGTGGCAATTTATCTGGTAAATCATCCACCACAATGTCGCTGAATTCCTACAACATTCTCTGTATTTCTGTAGGAAAATCATAAACTTCTGTGTGCAACAACACTCTTCTTGGCCTTCTCACAACAACATATTTCATGTCATCATCTTCAATCTGCTTTAGAAACTGTTTTCCACCCATTAATAACACTTTTGTTCCATTTTTTTCAGTTATTTCCTCGTCTTTGATGGGTTCAAGCATGTGCTTAATCCCATCCTTGACAAACTTGTAACAGTTTGTCTTTCCATCATGAACTACCTTCCTATCATACTGCCATGGTCTTGCTAGCAATATGTGACATACGTCCATAGGCATAATATCACAAATAACTTTGTACTTGTACTTGCCAAACTAGAACTCAACTTCACATTGTTCATCTACCAATAGTTGATGGCCCTTTTGCAACCACGACACCTTATAGGGAGTGGGGTACTTTATTCTCTTCAAACCCAACTTCTCCACCATCTCTGTGGCAACCAAATTATCCATACTCCCACTGTCAATAGTTAGCTTGTAGCATTTCTCGTGTGACTTACAAACTGTCTGGCATAATTCCTTCCTTTGATTTTGTTCAGTTGTCTCCTTTGCTGGCTTCAACAATACCTTATGAAAAGCTAAGGCCTCTCCTATTTCTCGTGCATTTTCTACTTCCTGAGGTTGTGCCCCTGCTTCTTCTATTTGAGCAACATATGATCCTCTCTGACCAGCTTGTTCTCCTTTAGGACATTCAAAGGATCTATGGCCCTAGTTGTGGCACTTGTAGCACTGGTAAGCAGCCCCTTTGCCTCTGCCATTTTCCCTGCCTCTCTGGTATGGCCTTCCTCCTCTTATGCTGCCATCCTTTTCTGTTGTCCCTGAAGATTTGAAACTTCTGCCCTCTTCACCGTTATTGGTAGTTCTTCCTCTACCAAAGGATTGTCCTTTTCCTTTTCCTGTTCCTCGTCCCCTCCTAGCGTTTTGTTTCCTTGTAATTTTCTCTTCTGCCTATAAGGCACTCTGATATGCTTCTTCTATATTTTTTGGAGAAGGAATTATTTCATCCAATAGCTCCAACCTTAGGCCATTCACAAACCTTGTTGTTTTCTCTAGGGTGTCCTCATTATATCCAGCCCTCAAGTTCACCAGATAAAGTTCTTCAACGTATTCTTTCACCGTCATCCCCCTCTGCTTCAAATTTTGTACCTGTCGATGTAGAGCAATCCGATAATCTTTGGGTAGAAACCTGCCCTTCATCTTGGCGACCATTCTGGTCCACTTCTTAATTGGCATCTTGTTTAGTCTTCTCCTCTCTGCCTGGACATTGTCCCACCATAAGCCTCCATGTACCTTCAGCTTGGTAGCAACGAATTTAACTCTCCTATCTTCACTAACCTCCTCACATTCAAAATACTTATCCAACTCACTAATCTAGTCCAACAGCACTTCTGTGGACAAACTCCCATCATAGTCTGGAATTTTAGGTTTTGGCTTACTACTAGCCAACAAAACAAACCTTAAAAACTTAATCTCAGGTCCTTCTTCATCTGACCCATCTGTCACAACTAAAGTCTCTTCATTATTGTCATCATCAACTTCTGGATCCCTTCTACTTCCTACTTCTATTGCTGCCAAACGGGCACTCGGGATCCTAAGATTTTCTCTCAACCCCTCATCTACGACTCGTCAAATAGCTCTACCATGACCTCTTCTTCCCACTTCCATTGTAGTCCTCTAACTAGCTTTGATACCAAAATTTGGTGGCCTAACCCTTGTACCTTAACCAGGATGCAAGACTTAGGTTTATTTACAATAATTAATAGTGTGATTATTTGTAAGATTTTATGGTACTTGTGATATTATGTTGCATGTGACCGCATATGGTAGTCTTCAAGAGAGAGACACCTGTCTCGTCCCTCGATTTGTGTTCTCCCGCTCGATGTGTAACCCTAACTCCTATCCTAATCTGTCATTTTTGCTAGTAATTGGTCTGCTCTGTGAGGTCTGCACTCTGGTTTAGTCTTCCTGAGGGTTTTGTTCTCATTACTCTGGCACTCTGTTTGGCTTCTCGGTTGTGGCTCGTCCGATGGTAAGACTTTGTGTGCTTTACTTGTCTTTGTTGGAGGTCTCTATTTGTTTGCTGGCCCGACTGATGGCTATGGGCTACCTTCCAACATTCTACAACTGTGTTCGGTGGGTATCTGTGACACAATGTTAACTTATACCTTTGAATGCTCTTGGTATTTTTGTGATTGCACTTGTGGTTACGGTTTGATGACTCTGCTATTCATTTGGATTCTAGTTCTTTGAATGCTCAGGTGGCGACCACGAGGTGACCCTGTGCTTGTCTTCAGCTCGTAGACTTTCCAAGTAAGGTCTCTCTCTAGGTTTTAATACAATATCGCTTTTCTTTCCAGTGCTAACAGGAATGGCCCCTTTTGGTTAGGGTCCCTTGCAATTCCACTGCCTATTGTGGTCTCTCCTCCGGCACACATTAGACCCTCTCTCTGGTAAGCGAAACCCTTGTTTCATTTTCTTTGTACCCTCCTTAAGTTGATTTATATTCGGTCATTGACTCTCTGCTTGTGATGACTACAGGTGGAGGGCAAGCAATGGACAATGGTCTCGACTCTTCTGGCACTCCACCAGACTGGGTAGGGTCTCTCCATGGTTTCCCTATTCGTCCACTCATATTATTATTGTATCTTGGTTTTTGGCTTTAGTTTTGCAATGGCTGGTATTGTCCCTCTATAGATTTCGGATAAGTGCTTTGTCCTGCTAGTAGTTTTTGGGTTTTGTAATGTGAGTACGCTTCCAGGGCTTTGAACTCGGTTACTTGGCCTTGTTGGAACACAGACTGGTTAACTTATATATTTATATGAACTCAGGGTTTCAAACCCAGTTTTCTGTTCTTCTTGAAATGTAATTTGTTTTAATTCAATCCTTAAATTTGTTCACAATGACTCTTGTATCTTAACAATAAATTTGTATTCGTAAGGGAAAAGGTTATGATAATGAGTTTTTTTCTTAATACATGGTATTTATGCTATCTTCGTGCTATTAATATTTGTGGATGCTGGGATATGGAACCCTCTAGTTATTTGCTTGTGTGTTCATTCTGTGTGGAACTGTGGATGATTGCTTGTGAGGACTGTGGGTCCTTCGATGATTTTTTTTCTCTGGGTGTTAGCAACAACGTTCTCATGTCCTTGCCTCACGGTCTTTGTTGGTCTCGGCCTTTTCTTGTCCTTGTTGTCTGTTGAGGTATTCCAACATACAAATGTTTGCTTCTGTTTTGAAATGTGTTCAATATTCTTTTTGTTTATGACTATGAAAGAAACCAGTTGCACACGAGATTCAGATGATTGTAAAAAATTCCTTTATGTATTTCTTCTATGATGGCTAAAAATAAACAACCCCCTGTCATTCTATTCTTCTTGCTTTTACATGAGTTGCTAAAGAGTTTTGGAAACTGCTAGCAGTTACATTTAGTTATCATAATAAACTATTAATTTCTTATTCATCTAAACTCTAGAGTTAACTTTAAAGGAACAGAGTTTCCGTTATTTTTTTTTTAAATAAATAAAAACTAAGCATCTTAACTAAAAAGAAAAAATAAAAACGAAACTGATACTGTATCCTAACTGCTAACGACTAAGGAAATAAAACAAATCAAGTACCATGACCTGTGAACCTATTTAGCTTGCGAGACATACACCTCCACCTGTCTACTCTTGCTTGGATGCTCCTGCATCAAACTTTGTTCATAGTAACTCGAAAAATAACTCCTCATTGTGAAGGAAGTGTGAAAAAAAAATTGATTTATATCCACTAAAAGAAAAAAAATGATCTATACTTGTTGGTAAATATGATATAAAGTATAAAATCAATTGCATAGTGATGTTATGTATAACAAAGGAGTACTTTAAAGAATAAAAAGAAATGAATTTTTATTTTACAGGTTAGAGAGTTGTTTCTTACATTTAAGGAAGCTATTTGAAAGGAGCTTTGAAATGGATTATGGTTCTTGAAAAGTATTTCTATTTAATTGATTTGATTCGATGTTTGAGTTTACAAGCAAGGAACTCCATAAATTAACTTGGTAGAGAGTGAGAATATCAACATAAAAGTCTGAGTATAAAAGATTGATTTGGAAATATTTGAGTCATTGTGTAATATTTCTTGTATAACACCCAAAAAAAGAGAGGGGAGAATGTGCACAATTCAATGGTCATGAATGGGTTAACCATCACATATCAATTTCCATTCCCCAAGATGGACAATTTAGCACATTGTTTCAGTGAAGTGAAATACTTCTAAATTTTTTTGAAGAGCTATATGACCAAATCAAAACCTAAGAAAGTGATAAGTGGATGACTACCATGAAGGTGAAGAAAGAACAAGATGAATGGTTGGTCATGCTAGTTGGGTTGACAAATTCACTCAACACTTTCATGGGGTTGATGAATGACAAATTCACTCAACACTTTCATGGGGTTGATGAATGAAAAATTAAAAGCTTACTTGGTCAAGTTTGTGGTTGTTAATTTGGATGATATTTTCATACTCAATTAGTCAAAAGAATAATACATGATGCATTTGGAGCAAGAGTTAGAGTGATCAAAGTGAGATCAACATTTGATAAATTTAAGGAGATCTTCTTTTATAAAGGAGAATTACTGTAATTGGAATTGTGATATCTCAAGATGGTTTGAAAATGGATGTGAAGAAGGTGAGGGCCATTCTGAAGTGGCTTGCACTAAAAAGTGCATTCTAGATATGAAACTTCTATGGTTTGGTAAGATTTTACTAAAGTTTTATTGCAAATTTCAATGGAATTTGTGCACCACTAAGAAGATGATGAGGAAGGGAGTGCTTTAATGGAATGGAACAATGCAACGAGCTTTTAATAATTGAAAAGAAGGTGACTAAACACCTGTATTGACTTTCCCAATTTACATTCTCACTATCAGTGAAAAATATAAAATGAATTCTATTAGGATTAACATGCTTATATCATATTTAACATTCAATTTAAAACTTTGAAAATTTGTTAGTATTTTCCAATTCCTTTAAAATGTTGTGAGTCATTATTAGTCATCTTTATGGTATGCATTTAAACATGAATATATATGTTTTAAATTGAATAAATGTCATTAAAATGCAATATATTTGATTCAATTACACTCTGAATCAAATACACTCTCAATATCAGTGAAAAATATAAAAGAAATTTTATTAAAATTAACAAGATTATATTATATTTAACATTCAATTTAAAACTTCATTTTTTATTATACTATTTAAGAATAATTGTTTTTTTAATAACATATTTTTCTAAAAATATAATAGAATAAATTATAATTATAATTATAGCATATTTCACTATTATAAACCAATCATAAATATGTAATTACAATTACTTTGAGCCTTTAGTTGTGTTCTCATTAGTCATAGTATCTCTATCTTTTATTTTAATATCTTAATTTATTTCTCTTATATATATATATATATATATATATATATATATATAATTAATGTTTTTTCTTCAAATTCTATTTAAAATGTTTTTATATATATTTTTGGATTTTGTTTAATATGTTTTCCGTTAAAAATTTTAAAATTAAAATGTTTTATTGATATTATTTTTAGTAAATTTTATTTCTAAAATAATTTTGTGTGTATTTGTATTTCTTTTTTTTGGCAATTTTATTTACAATATTAATCTCTTCACCAAAGTGTTAAAATGTTACAATTTTAAGCTCGAAAAAATTGGCAATTTTATTTACAATATTAATCTCTTCACCAAAGTGTTAAAATGTTACAATTTTAAGCTCGAAAAAAAGATGGTGTTATTGATAGCATGTCTTTTGGATTTAGGGGTTTATTTCAAGATTTTGGTTGTAAAAGTAATGGTTGCCTTAACCATGATTTTAAAAAAAATTGTAATTTAGCCATGAAAAAAAATTGGGTAAGGTTTCTAGAGAGAGCACAACATTTTGATTTTGGGATTGATTCCAAGATTTGGGTTGCCACATTATACGTTGTTAAGTCCACAATTTGAAAAAGTTTAAAATTTTAACCTTGAACAATAGTTTTGGTGTTTTCATTAGCACCACTGTTCAATTTGATGTTTTATTTTAAGTAATGTTTTGGGTGGAATTTTAAGATTGTTAATTCCATGCTTTCTATAGAGGATAATTTTAATCATGGAAAAAATGTAGTGCTAGCCTAATTTTTTTATTCAATGGGTTGATTTTAGTGTTTTTATCCAATAATATGGGATTTTGAGTTCTCTTTTTGAGGTCATAGTTCTCATAAGTTTATAATTGTATCTTCAAAGTTAACTTTTTTGTATTTTAATCATACCCCTCAAAATATTTTCCTTTTCTATTGGTCTTGTTTCTCGATATTTGTCAATACTCAATGAGAGCAATGGAAAGCAACAAAATGGAATACTTTGGTATATTTAGGATATAGTTTGGTTTGGAATATATTACAATTTAAGGGGAAGTTATTTGTTTGTTTATTTAAGTAATTTTGATTGGGTTGGTGACCTTGATGATTAGAACTCTATCACAAGTTATGTTTTTAGTTTTGGTTTTGGACTTGTCACTTGGGCTTGTAAAAATCAATAAACTATATTTTTCTCATTAGTATCTACATTTTATCGAGTAGTATTTAATGTAAGTCAAGAAGAACTATGGCTTTGATAGATCATTTTGGTGTTTTGATTCTAGAAAGAACATCTAACCACATCTAGGTGTGACATTCAATGTGGCATTAAGCTTCCTAAAGATCTAGTTCAAAATTAGTAATAATAATGCATTGCGCTACACATGCACTTTATAAAAATTATTATTCAAGATCATGTTCTTAAAGTGCTCATTTTGTTGAATCTGCTTTCATTGATTTCAAGTTCAAGGAGAGTTTCCAATGAACACATCACTTTGAAAGTTAGGGGGAGTTCTCAACAGAGGCCATTAATGGAATTTTGTGATTCTTCCTTGAACAAAATTTGGTTTCTTACATTGAACTTGGCTCTTCCTTAATCTAGGCCACTAAACCATCACTAACACTAATCGAACCATGATTATTGGGCTTGTTAATTGAGTTACACACTTAGTTAGATGTTACACTTTGTTTTTATCTGAGTATATGGATATCCGGTATCTAACTAAGCTAAACACTTAGCCACATTTTAGACTTTGTGTATCTATGAATTCGTCCATCTGGATATTTTCTCATCCGAGCATACAACCATTTGATGGTGGACCAAATTAACCTCTTACCAAAGTACCTAGATTTCGAATTTTTTTCCTAGTTGGTGGATGGACCTCAGACAATGGATAGTCAGCAATGTTACATCAGCAATAGTTGGAAGTGATGTGAAAAATAAGTGGCAGAATCAGAAAATTTTAAGGAAGAAAACTTATCTTAAATTTTATAAACCTTGGCAAATATTACATATCCTTAGTATACAAATTGTAAAATGTTTGGTAGTGTTTTTATAAAAATATTTAAATTCTAATTATATTACTTAGTATCTATAAAATTTTGGTGATTTTTTAGGTTAAATATTTTATACTATATAATTTGGGAAAATCATCTTTACAAAAAAGGAAATTACCAAAATGTTTTTTGAAAAAGGAACCGAAAGTTAACCCATTTGCATATATTAGCCCTTAAATTTTTTTATAGTGGCAGAGGTGATGATGTCACAACAATAGCATATGACACATAACAGGTAGAAGTGGCTTTTTTTGTTAGCCAATTGGATGATTGGTAGGTGTCACATCTCAGGTATAGGTGAACATCAAGACATGTGAAAAACTCAAGTTAGTTGCAAAAGGTGACTTGGAAGGTGAAGTGATAGGTGATCTAGAAAGTGATGAGGAAAATTATGGGTCTCAATTTAGAGCTGAAAGGTTTTGAAGTAATCCGGATATCTGACCATCTGGAAGTGTTTTTAGGTAGAGTTTTCGTTGTTCAATACTAATCTTGAATTCAGTTAAGATAGTTGAAGAACTATTCCAAGTGTTTGAGGATATCCACTGAAAGGTAAATCAAAATTCATTTGGACATCCAGTAAGCTAGATGTGAACCAATTTTGGTCATTTACAAATAGCCCAAAATCTGGATTTAATTAAAACAAAGGAGATGGTCAAGGTTATCATGATTGAGGTTTCACATAGAGGAAATAAAAAGTCATATGGGAATCTAATAATCCAAATATGAACCGAGTGTGTTGATTAGCAAATAGCATGGAATCTAGATTCAATGGAGTAACTTACATTGTGGTCCTAGCAACAGGACAAGAGAGAATGAAGTTTAGCACTCAAACCTAAAAGGAATTGAAAATAAAATCATGTGTATGCAATGTACTCAATTAACAACTACCTAGACTCCAAATCTACAATAAAGGAAAGTGTTTAAGACCAAGCTCCCAACCATAGGTCACAAAGGGATAAGTTCTCAACACTCAAATCCAAAGGATAATAAAAGGGAAATACGAGCATCAAGTGATCCACCCATTTTGAAAACGTTCACGATTATAAAACCCCATATACTCGATTCTTTGCAATAGTAATTAAACCCATTGTCATAGTGCTTGGCCATGAGGAGTGGAGCTAAAAGTAAACAAGGGAGGTTGTGAAGCAGCAAGTCCCTACTGCTAACTGAAGAGAAAACAGAAGCAATTGAAACAGAAACAACCCTTTTCGTGGATTGACACATCAGACTTTTTGTCTCACGTAAGTGCTGTATAGATAGGATTAGTTACACGTAAGTGCTGTATATAGATATTGAACTAGTTTTCCATGCTAATTTATTGGATTAGTTTGCGATTAATATAGAGAGATACTTATATGATTCAATGAATAAGCTCATGATAATATGGTGAATTAGTAGGTGCTGCACACATGACTAATAGCACGAAAGAGCTGATTTCCTAAGTACCAGGTGTAATAACGAGCTTACTGGGTCTTATGCAAGCTTTCCTAATAATGCGTCTGTTGATGGCTCGTAGTGGATAAGGGCATTAATATATAGTACTCTTGAATTAAATGCATGGTAAGGTTAGTATCAATCCATGAGTTACACCTCATTAGTTCACTCTCAAGGAATTGATAGGATATAATGTATATAGTCTAGTAATGGCGGAGTAAATCCATAAACTGTCGTTAGTGATCAGAATTATGATTCATAGAAATTGACTAAATAAATCGTGCCATATCACTATCATGAATTAGTACTAACAAGTAGGTATATTATTATTGATGAGCTAATTAGCATCACTAGCCTGTTTATAGTTAGACAAGAAAACATTAAAGCCTGTTTATAGTTAGATAAGAAAGCATTAAAGGCTGTTTGATATTTTCTAGTTACATGCAATTTGTCAATGTACTCCAAGGGCAATTCCCATGGCTTCTGCAAGCAGGGTGTTTTTCTTAGTTCTTGTAATGATACCTATTCTTCAAGTAACGAAGTCTTATGTAGCTGTTGACTTACCATTCCAGTTTACATTTTTAAAATTATATTCTTCTGCTTTTCTAATAGAGTTAATACTTTTATCTAGGGTTACATATATTGTATGTGTAACTATGGAAAAGAAATGAGATGTTGTGTGTGGAGCATGATTGTTCAGACGTCTTTGTTTCAGCCAGATGTATACCCCAGGAATTTTGTACAACCCTCCACACCGGGGGGTGTAGGGGGGGACTTGTCCCCCCCACGAGGGTTCGGGGGGGCCGATCCCCCTCGGCTGGGGGGTCCAGGGGCCAACGGTCCCTCGGCGGGGGGTCGGGGGCAGCACCCCCAAAGGGAAAAATAGATGTAAAATTACCTTGCAAAAGTATAGTAATTTCTAGTCAATCTGGGCTGTTCATTAGGCGGATGATCTGACATTAGAAATTATGTTTAGTTTAGGGTTTTTTGCCCTAGAAGGCAACCCCTCTCTTTGTATGAGGGCATTGTATTTGAGGCTGTGATATATATGTGTATTCTCTAAGCGAGAAACGGAGAGGTGAGACTGTGAGAGAAAACAAAGGATATTATAGTGGATCTACTATCGGTTGTGTCTCTTCATCTTGCTGGATAATAGAAAGGAAGGATTGGTTGTTCGGTGTGGACATAGCCCAAACTGGGTGAACCACGTATATCTATGTCTCTCTTGTTTTATGTGTTTTCTGTGTTTATATTTTCTGCAATATTTATGTGTTCCATTGCTCCGTAATATATAATTTTCTAACAACTGGTATCAAAGCCGAAGGTCTATTTGGCTGATAAACTCACAAGAAAGAAGGGTTCCTCATTCAAGTGGGAGTAATGGCGGAAGATGGTAAGTTTAGGGTCAAGAAATTTAACGACCAAAACTTCTCGCTATGGAAGATGCAGACGGAAGATTATCTGTATCAAAAAGATCTATACCTACCACTGGGCAGAAAAGCAAAAATGCCAACAGGTATGACAAATGAAGAATGGAACCTTCTTGATAGAAAGGCACTTGGAACAATACTGTTGTGCCTCACAGCATCAGTCGCCTTCAACATTTCAAAGGAAACAATGACAAAGGGTTTGATTAAAACATTGGAGAAACTATATGAAAAACCCTCGGCCTCAAACAAGGTATTTCTTATGAAACAGTTATTTAATATGAAGATGTCAGAAGGTGGATCTGTTGCAGACCATTTAAATGATTTTAATACTGTTACAAGTCAGTTATGCTCTGTAGGAGTAAACATTGATGATGAAGTTAGAGGTCTGTTATTCTTGTGCTTACTACCAGAAAGTTGGAATGGTTTAGTAATGGCCATTAGTAACTCTGTGTCTGGATCTAGTACTTTAAAGTTTTATGATGTTGTTGGTGCTATCCTTACCAAGGAAATGCGACAGAAAAGCTCTGGTGAGACATCGGGTAATGCTTTGAGTGCAGAGTCTAGGGGAAGAAAAATGGAAAGAGGAAAGAGCTCAGGATATTGCAGTAAATCAAGGAAAGGCAAATCCAAGTCCAGATCGGGGATAGTGTGTTGGAAATGCGGAAAGAAAGGAAACCTAAAGAAAGACTGTAGATCTTGGAAGGGAAAAGAAGGAAATGCACAACAAGAAAACAATCATGAAGCAAATGTGACAGGTGAGGTGTTACAAGATGCTTTGATTCTTTCTTTCGAAAACATTACTGATTCCTGGGTGGGAGATTCAGGGGCCTCATTCCATGCCACACCTGATAAGAAATACTTTCATGACTATGTTCAAGGAGATTTTGGACAAGTTCGTTTGGGTGATGATAAACCTTGTAAAATTGTTGGAATGGGTAAAATTCTTGTAAAACATCGGAATGGAAACCAATGGCTACTAAAGGAGGTAAGACATGTTCCAGATCTAAAGAAAACTCTAATTTCAACAAGGCCATTAGGGGGTGAAGGTTGTGGGTCAACTTTCACAGATAAAGCTTGGAAGGTCACCAAAGGAGCCTTGGTAATAGCAAAAGGTGAAAAAGTTGGTACATTGTATCTATGCAATGGTATTTCTAACTCTATTAATGCTTTAACTTCCAAAGGAGTAGATGTAGCATTATGGCATCATAGGCTCGGACACATGAGGGAAAAGGGGATGAAGATTCTTCACTCATGGAATTTGTTGCCGAGTTTGAAGAATGTTGATTTGGATTTCTGTGAGAATTGCATTTATGGAAAACAGAAGAGAGCCAGATTTCTCAGAGTTGGGAAAGAAAATAAGAGTGAAAAATTAGAGCTTGTGCATACAGATGTATGGGGACCTGCTCAGGTATCATCTCTCGGTGGCTCTTGTTATTATGTTA
>APFE030161720.1:2570-13538 GCA_000404065.3 Pinus taeda
AACCCCCTCCTTATATGTCAATCTTATTTACAAATCTGGGCTAGGATATCATCACCATGATTGCTTGCAGTTTGGGTTTTACTACTATTTTGTATGTAGATGAGTTGACCTTAGCCTTCATAACTATTTTTACCCCTGGTCAACCTCTTGCAGCTAAATTTGACTATGCCACATTCATTGCAGATAAGATACATGACCAATTCATGAGATTGGAGAATAAGAGAGTCTTTAAATATTCCACAGCCTTGTATCATCTTTTTCTTTACTACCAGTTTGATAAATTCCAAAAACTTGATACCAGAGGGAATCCTAGGTCTGTTCTCTTCTAGACTTCAATTTTCCACTATTCATCTTCTTCTCCTTATTCTTATACAGATTTTATTGACCACTTTGTCCATCCTGTAACTACCATGTTGATAGGAATTCCCCCTCCTAGAATCAGTGATGATATCAAAAGAATCCTTTAATTGTCCAAGCAATACAGGATTGGTGACTGGTATTTATACCAAAACCATATCGAGATTAGAGTTTACGAGTGTGAATTGCCTCCCTAAAAATTGCCCAAATATGTCCCCACGAGATTGTTTGCCCTGGAGTACTACAGGAAAATGATAAACTTTGATGAAATCCACTTCATGAAAGAAAAAAAGAAAGCCCAGCTGAGGATCAAAGATCACCTAGGCTCATTTGTGTGTAGCAACAGAAAACCAGGGCAAGAAGCAGAGGAGATCCTAGAGAGGATGCATTTGAAAAAGAGTTTTATTTGGCCTTATGATCCTCACAGCTTTATCTGTGACAAAAGACTAAAACATAAGTTGTCCCCTTACATTCATCATAGAATTCCAGAGATAGAGTAATATGCTAATCAAAATGAATGGGCGGAGAGAACACTCATAGAACAGGATAGTGAAAAGGTCGAAGTAGAAAATGTCATGAAAGATTTAGCAAAGAGACTTGATCTAGATTCTTTGATACAGGTGCTTGAAGAATCTTCACAAAGGCCACCACAGGAACATAGTGCATAGACATTGGGACAACCAAATACTTCAAAACAGCCTGAGATTTCAACACAACAAGAAGAGTTAGAGCAACCATAAATCTCAGAAGAATTTGCTCCACCTCAGCCAAATCCATCGTAGCCAAATATGAGCAATCCCCCAGTTATATAGACTCCTCTTAATGAGGAAGGAAATTTGGAAAGACAGGGAGGAGGCCACTCCCTCAAGGCCTATAGATCAACCTTTTGCTAAAAGGCATAGGTTGAATCCTTACTCATAAGAAGAATTTATTGAAGAAACCACAGGAAACACAATGCTAGATAGGATAGAGAGTCCACAGACTATCCCTACAGGTGGAACACCATCCTCTTCAAAAAAGCAGATACTAGAGAGGCAACAAAGTACAAAGGTATCTTCTTTTGGGGCTTCCTCTGAGTAGAACATAGATATCAAGGGAAAATACAAAGAAATAAAAACAAGAAATGAGTAATTGAAAGCACAAACTTATGCTCATTACTTGAAAATGGCCCCCAGAAACCAGATAAGATTGATGTCAGCATTTGACATCAAAGAGGGAAAAATGCAAATGAGTTTTTTTAAGCCAACAATACTACAACCAGAGTACATGGCTGATTTTTTCAGAACTAATTTTCAAGTTCTTGCCAAAGACATCCACCATATTGATCAGATTGAGTTCCATAAGCAAACGAGTGAGATGGTCTATTCTACTTTGACCAATAAAGCCATGATGGCACATTAGTTGCAGAATTCCTTGAGTAATACCACAACACAGTTGCAATTGGAGAACGTCTCTTCTTAGGCTAAAGACACTAGGATCAAATCATTAGAAGAGATGGTGATTGAGTTGGGACGCAATCCCAAAGATGTAAAAGTAGTTGAGAATTTGATAAAGAAGAAAAATGAAGACATTGCAGCACTTAGAAAACAACTCAAACTACCTCCCCTCATACATTCACAGACTGCTGAAGTCATTGAGAAACAAAACAAGGAAGAACTTATGGAGTTAGTCCTTATGTTAAATGAACAACTGAAAGAGAATGAGCAAGAATTAGAAAAAGCTCTACAGTCCAAACACAGTGAGTTGACCACCCCGCCTCAGACTGTGGTACAAATCGTCTCTACAATAGTGCCATCTACTATAGCAGCAGCTTTGGCACCCAATGTTCCCCTAACAACTACTCTTTTAGTAACAACAACAACAGGTACATCAACAACAGCAGCCACTTCAACATAGTAAATAGAGGACTTAATCAAGTTCATGGAGGAAATGAATATTCAAGCAACTGAAATACAAAAGTTGAAAGAAAAGGTTACTAGCTTGAAGCATGATTGTGAGATAAATAAGATCAACTATACTGAAGAGAAAAGGAAGAACAGAGGGATGACTGATCAGATAAAAACATTAGAAAAGGAGTTGACATTTGAAAAGCCCTTAAAAGATATGAGGAAAATTTTATGGAACAATATCATTGATTCCATTAATGATATTTTGTCTTCTATTCAGATTATCTTTGAACAGATAGAGTTGGTCAAGCTTGTTACTGAGGCAATACAAAAGAAAAAGAAGAACTGGGAGGAAAGCCTGAAGAAGCAACTTGGTTAATAAACTTTTTGAATAGCCAGAGTAGGCAATAGCTGGAACAATGGGACATTGAGGATCGAACTAGTACTATCCTCGAAGTGAAGAAAGTTCTTACCAAAAAGAACTTAATGCTTAACTTAGAAAGAAGATGTCAAAACATATAAGAAGACATAGAGGAGTTCATGATGAAATTTGAGATCTTAAGAAGTAAGGGACTCCCAAGCCCTCTGGTCATAAATGATAAGATGATGACTCAGATAGACTACATTGACAAATTACACTAGCAAACTAAAAGTCAAGCCAGCTCATCCTCAGTGAAAGCACTACCTACTGGAAAAGTGCTGTATGATGGTTTGGAAAACCTTTTCTACATTGAGCATGAAGTAAAACATTTGTTCACAGGTAGGCCCAATTTTGCAAAGCACACTGAGGCTGATGAAATATACAAGAAACTTATCAGGATGAAGATACCCAATGAAGAATGGTGGACCAATATGGCAGACATTCTATAATTTACCACAGTAACATTGAGGCAAATAGAAATATTTATTGAGGTAAAATCTGGTAAAGCAGGTAAAGAGTATCAGTAGGAAAAAAAAACCAAAATCCAACACACAATTACTAGAGCAAGAAAAAGAGACAAATTCGAGTTTCAAACTCCAGCTCTTCCATGGAAAAAGGGACAACAGCAATCAGTTTCACATTTGTTTCTATAATTTTGTAAAAGATATTTTGTATTCCCTAGAATAAATCTCATATAGTTATGAGATATTTTGATGTAATTTTTGTATAAATACTTCTCCATTCAAAGTATTGAGGGTGGATTCTATAACATCTATGTAAGTCTATGCTGTAAAGTTAAGAAAGCTGTTGTAATCAAATCTGGATTTTTGCTGGAAAAGGAAAGAAAGTTGAGGACATTTCATCAGATTCTCGTGCAGTCTAATTGCAAATAAGTATTTTATCCTTGTGATTTTATGTGTTTTCTATATGTTCCAATGTTTCATGCATCTAAATACTGAATGGTAAAATAGTCAAAGTAATTCAGAATTAGCATTATTGCTCTTTGCTATCAACAATATACCATTTACATGTTTTCTTCTAAACTATGTCGATAAAGGAATTCTTAATTGCTCCTCTATCCCTGTGGTTTTTTCTAATAAGTCCTTGGTATAGGATTCTTAATTGCCTTATGCTGGTTGACCTATCTTCCTTTCTTCTTTCTAATCCTAACTTGAGGATTCTTGATTGCCCTCTTGTTTTGAGCAGAAAATCATCCATTCAAGCCCCAAAGTTTGTTTTTACTCTATTATCTTGCTTGTTGAAATCCTACCTCAACAATTTGACTTAGTCCAGTGAACCATCCCTGTTTGACTCCATAGCCCAATGGCCTAAAAGCCTAGTTTGCCCATTTGTTTTAGAACTCCACCATTCTCAAACAAAACAACTTTGAACTTTTATAACTAGCCTAAAATCTTCCCATATAAAACTAAATCATAAAGAGAGAGCCCTCTCTGAGTATAGATTGGCTAGATTATGTACTTAAAATATTGGTTTGTGGTTACCTCGGATCCTTTCCTTCTGCTAATAACTTCAAAGGAAAATCTGAGTGATAACATATACAACCTGCAAGTACCTTTTAAAGTATGTGCAAGGCTTCATCAAACTCATTTCCGTAGGGTGTAAATTAATCCATAAAGACTCCCAAACAATGGTCGACCATATCATAAAAGTCTCCTAACATTGCTCGCTGGAAGGTTCCTGGTGCATTACAAATTCCAAAAGGAAGGACCCTATAAAAAATGTACCCTATGGGAAAGTGAAGGTAGTATTTTCTTGGTCCTCAGGGGTTATCTGAATCTAATGATAGCCACTGAACCCATTGGGAAAAGAAAGTATCTAGGACCTACCAGACAATGTATCTAGGACCTGATCAATGAAAGGCAGTGGGAAATGGTCCTTTTGAGTGGATTTATTTAGCTCCCTATATTAATTAGAGACTCTCCACTTTCAATTCATTTTGGGGACAATAACAAGTGGAGATACCCATTGACTGTTAGAAATCAGATAGATGAAGTTTGCATTTAAGAGCTTTTGAATTCCTTCCTTGAAAACACTCTTCAAGGATGGATTCATTCTTTGTGGAGGTTTTGAGACATGATGAGATCCCTAATTTAGATAAATATGATGAGTAAACAAAGTAGGATGGATAACCTTCATTTCCTTATAATCCCATGCAAAGGATTCTTTATTCTTTCTTAGTAACTGCACTAACATTTCTTTCGGTGGAGGGGATAAACTAGGATTAATATTTAAGTTCTTTCCTGGCTCTATCTCCACTGGAACACCTTTAAGACTAGGGGCTATAGGTATTTCCTCTATGATAGGATCATCAAAAGTCTCCTCCTCACTATATTTTTCTATTACATAATTTAACATTTGAGATGTTGATGGTGTAACAATAGGAGGGTCATTAATGAAGCTGTTGATTGTATCATCCTCAGCTTCATTTTTAAAATGTAAATCTATTCCTATAATGAGTAGTGGATGTGTATCAAATTCCTCTACTTCAAACTCAGACCATAAATGGTTCTCATGTTTTGAACTCAACTTAGCTAGAGGATAAAGAACGAGATCCTTGGTAATATTACCATAAAATATGGTCATACGCCCATATCTACATCCAAAAAAGGCTTTTGCAGTGCTCATCCATGGCCTTCCTAAAATCAGAGGATGTCCCCCTAGGCATGTATTAGGATGTAAGACTACAAAACCTATTGGATACTGCCTAGAACCCACTAAAATAATAACATCCTCCAATATTCCTTTAGGTCAAATCTTAGACCTATCTGCCAATTCTAAAATAGTAGTGGTTGGTCTCAAGTTGATAAGCCGTAGTAGTTCAATAGTTTCCCTGGCTATTAGATTAATTGTTGCTCCTAAATCAATCAGGGTATTTCAGAGAGTTTTTCCTCTAGTATGAACAACTATTGTTGGGTTGTCAGGATATTCATATTTGGTATGCGTATTATCCCCTAGCATTAGTTTTGATAGTTTTCCAATTAAATGTATAACAGGTGGATCCCATGGTTTCCTAATCGGATTTTTGACACATAATTTTCTAACTATTTTAGCGTAAATTGGAACATCTCAGATCGCTTGAAGTTACGGAATTCAAACATGCAAAAATTTCAACTCCTTTAAGAAATCAAATTCAAACTGAGTAGTTTTGACTTCAGTTAATCTTTCAGGATAAGGGGGATCCAAAGAAGTCTCATCACTAGTAGTTGTTACAAGTCTGGTTAACATCAACTATTACAGTGGCATCAAAGATATTATTAGCTATTCCAGTGGTATTATTAACATTGCCATCCATTACAACTTCATCAGTGTCATCAACTGTTCTGTTATCTCTCAAAAAGTTTCTCTTGGTTGTGAGAGAGAAATTCCTAAGGTAAACTTTTCAAAACAAGCTTATAGATTGAAGGCTAGCCCCTTCAATCTAGAGAGAGCTCTCTTTGAATACCTAATTGCTAAGCTTAGCAATTGGTTGTGTCTTCAAACAATGTCTAGATATTTAGTAGGGTTTTTGGATCTTTGGTAGGGTTGGGATGAAACAAGTAATCTATTGGGCAATGGATTCAACCAATCAAGTTTCAGATGTAGACATCAATATCTTGACTTTATGAATCAAGAGGGATAGAGGCAGGGTAGATGGAAGACTGTAGACCTATCAAAAAATTTATGAATGGTAGTAGAAAAAGAACACAATCCATATGAAGGCATGATATATGAATCCTCAAGCCTTAGGAGAAATAGTGCAAATGCTTAAACCATATGAACCAGAGCATTAAATAAAGAATTATGTCACATAATCTCATTTAAACATCATAATATAGAAGTTAAATGATATCACATAGAAAACAGAACTGTCACAATAGAAGAACTGACTGACCATACCATCACAAGAATATTTGTATCATGAACATAATATCCTCATCCTCTTGGTACTTCAAAAACCAATAAATTGATCATACACAACAAAAGAGACTATTTTTTTGTTTCCAAAATCCAACTATTTTTCCTCCTTTCTGATGTATTCTATAAGAAAAATACATAAAGTTTCATATCCACAAATTCTGGTAGCATAAATGAATAATATTTACAATATTTGAGAGTTCAATTTACAAAACATAATTAAAATCCTATCTTTCTAGCTATTCATATCTCTATTTTCCATTTAAACATTGTTCAAAACATCTAAAAATTGTTGTATGCATCCTCCTATGCTATTCTTCTTCGAAAAGGATGAGTCATAGCTAAAGTGTAGGAATGAAACTCTTCACACACTTGTAGGCTTCATATCTGGAATTGTGACTCATATTCCTCCTCAGTAGCAAAACTGATACATGAACCTATGAAATCTGCTGAAACTGTGCAACTGTCCTATGTAACCGTTTACATATTTTGAGGCCCTTTTCTCTTATGTTGACTCATATTTTCTTCCCTCCCTTAACTACAAACCTTTATGACATACTACCATAACATATCCAAAATAAACTGATTGTCAAAAATATTAAAATGGAGCATGCCAAAATGCTAAGGTAAAATTAGGGTTTTTTCAACAAAATTAGGGTTTTATATATTTCTCTGCCAACGAGGTAAACTAATCATTCTTCCATAGCTTCTGCATTAGAAGTGAGGAGGTTTAACATGTCTTGGATTCTTATCATCCTTTTGGTACCTTTTGTATGATTTTTCTAGATTTTAGGGTTTCTTTCCCTTTTCTTCCCACATACTCTACTTGGTGGCCTTCTTTATGCTCTTTGAAACCTTCACAATTTCTTCATGTTCATCAACAATCACCACCACCTTTAGCTTAGGGTTGATATTTTCCTTTAAACTCAGTCTTAGTTTATTTGTAGGATGAGCATGGGGTTTTCTATAGTAAACCCTAGAATCTGTTTCTATTTCTTCATCCCCTGTTTCCATGCTCTGTTTCCTTTTTTCACTTTTTTTGTTTTATGTTTTTCGTCCTCTTATTTTAGCATTTTCTTCTGCTATCTTCTTATTCTCCTCTCATAGACCCTAACCTATGGTTCTTTTACAAGGTTTTCAATATGTTCTTCAACATGGATATGAATAGGCTCTCCCTATGTTTCCTTAGCTAGGGGTTTGACATAAAATTTAGTTTGACCTTTGCTTTGCCTTCTGGGTGCAAGTTTTCTTATATCCATTTGTCTCACTTGTTCCATCTGCTTGTTCAACTCATGAGTATATAGTATATTTATCAGGCCATGATGACAAATGTCACGAGGTAACAACTCAGGTTTGATTCTAGCTTTGGTAGACATTTTCAGTAGACTTTTATGAATAAAATAGGGCAAATTCATTTGACCGAAAACTGCTAAATGACAAAAAAACCTCATGTGATATAAATAAGATTTAGAGTACATGCCTTCATAGGTGAAGAAGAGATGCAAAGTCCTGAGAGCACTAGGCCATTCAAGTTTTGACATGTTCTGGGGACTCCTATGTTCCAATCTTAGTCTTGACAGTCCTCCTTCAAGAGGAAATTCAGGTCCACATTCTATAGTCTCTTCTTTTTAAACCATATTTCTCCCTCAATAGGAAAACTCGTGGCCCCTGCAATTGATTAATTAGTGACTAGAAACTGTAGGGTTCTTATTCAAGTTATGCTACCATCAAAATAGTATATAAAGTCATGATACCAACTTAGGTTATGTCCATTGAAGTGATGGGAGCTTGATTCCCAACCTGCATTTTGGAACAATGACAACATTTCTGGATAAACCTCAAAATAAATTCCATCTGACTCAAAACATTTCACATGGCTTGATATTCCCATCTTGAAAATTATTTAACACTGAAAATCCTTCCACAACCTTGAATACCCCTGGCTAGACACTATAAACCCTTCCACAACCTTCCTACGCACTGCAAATGATTTTCTAGGTTTGCTTGAAATTAATTAAGGGAAAACTGGGTGTTTTTAGGGCTTGATTTTAGACTTATTTATTGGGATTTAAAATGATGCTAAATGTCACATCAAGGATAAAAAGAGATAGAAATTTGTGAAAAACCACTTCGGCATTTGAAATGATAGGAATGATAGGGCTAGCAACTTGAAAACCTAAGTTTAATTTTTTTGTTGTGAGTAGTACAAAAATATTTTGTAGCGCTAGTTGTAGGCTTGCGATAAGCTGATTTTGTTGAAAACAACTCAGGGAAAGATTAGGGTTAGGTGAAATGAATTTTTTTGACATGTCACTAGGCTTATATAGCAATTTACATGAAAAAATTTGACAGGCCCTTACACCCTTTGCACAATTAACTAAAAATCATAACCTATGAACCTTTAGGAAAGTACAAACTTGGTGCTAACATGTTCTAGCCCCAATAGTAACATCGAATGTTATAAACTGTTTTTCTATAAATACCTTTGAATTATATTTCTTTCTCCTACTAATTTCTCTTACTCATTTTCTATAAAAAGAGGAGAAACACCAGGTTTTACTATCCTTCCTGGTTGTAATTGTATTTCGTTGCATACCACATATGAGATATAGTAAGTGGGGAAAATTGGTGTTTCAAATAGATGTATTGCATTATTATTGGGATTAGGGTTAAGTTGTATAGGTAGTTTGGGGTGTAATGGAGGGCCACTTATGGGCATAGTGGATGGAAGATGTAATTACTATTGTTGCATCAAAATATGAATAGGCATTTTATTAGGGAGAACATTACTTCGCCATGGCTGAGGCCAAGGGGGAGAATGCTAGGTCCCTATAATACTAGTGATCCCCCCATTAGTATTGTGATTGTAGCCCTTATTGTTATCGTTGTGCCCCTATTGTCCCTGTATTGTTATTGTTGTGCCCCATAGAAGCCCCTTATTTTTATTGTTGTGCCCTTATATTATTATTGTTATGTCAGCTTTGATTATATTGTGATCCCTTAGACTCCTATATATAGAAAGAAGGTTTTGTCATTTGTATCATACAAGAATTGTTCATTTGTGTAATTTAAAGGAGGTTTCCTCCTCTAAGAGGCTATTTTTGAAGTCGTTTCTCTATATTTTCTTCTTTTTTGTGCGCTGGTTGCATAACCATTAGTATCCAAACCTTTTGATTCTAGGGTTTAGCTGCTCCAAACATGATATCGTGGAAGTTTTGCTATAAATTTTTTCTAAGACGTTTAAGAATCTGAAATTAAAACCCTTTTGAACCGAAATCTCAATGAACCTCGGGTTTGAATTTCAGATCTTTTCTCGCTATATTTTCGGAGATAGGATCCAAGGAAGTTAGGGTCTTTGCAGGGTCCCGAATTATATCTCAAGCAGGTGACCTAGGGAAAATCGTCATAACTTTCTCTTTGAGAGTCGAATTGTAATTTCATAAAAAGTTAGAGAAATAGGACAACCTATAGTTTTCTTTTTATTAGTATCAAGTCCTAAGGTCAAAACAGGGACACATGGAACTTCGTGCAAGTTAGCTTTACTGAACTAGTCTATAATCAGGTTAGTGTGGGATAATTGGCATAACCCTTCCTTGGAGAATCCAATCTTGATTAGAATTGCAGGGTTAGAAACAGGACTCAGAGGCATACCATAGGACATAATTTCAGACCTCGGAGATTCAAAATTTTAGAGATACAACGGATTCAATATCGAGGTCCGACAAAGTGAAAAAACAATGTGTAGTTTTTTTAAAATTTTGCATAAGTTTGGTTGAAAAATTAGTTTGAAGGAATTTAAAGGGTATAGTGAAGCATTATTATCATTAATTGATGCCTCGAAGAAAGAAAATGGAAACACCTAGTAAGCAACCTAAAATATCTAGCATGACTCATGAAGAAGAGGAAGAAATGCAACATGATATATCAAAATTATGAGAGCAAGTGCAACAAAATTCACTTACAAAAAGTAACATAAGCTAAGATGGATGGCTTAAAGAAAGGTGTGGAAGCTAAGATGGATGGTTTAAATAAAGATGTGGAAGTTAAGATGGATGGTTTAAATAAAGGTGTGGAAACTAAGATGGATGGTATAAAAGAAAAACTTAAAGGCAACATGGAAGATTTGAAGGTAAATTTGACAAAGTTGCTACAAGAAATGCTTACTAATGGCGAAAGGGTAGTAAATGAAACTCATGATGAGAAAAAAAAATTTAATCATGATTTAATAAACTCTAACATTGGATTGAAGGCCCACCATGTTCCAAAGATAGTTATGAGGAAGTTTGATGGCAAGGATCCCATAACATGGATACTACAAATGGAGCAATATTTCGATCTCCATAATGTGCAAAACACGAGAAATGAATGCTGTTGCTAGACAGAAGGAGG
>APFE030161723.1:0-15584 GCA_000404065.3 Pinus taeda
AGTTTGAGGATTATAGTTGTTAAACTTTAAGCACATCATAACAAAAAAACCCTTGTGGCAAATGATTTTTTTTTGCAAAATCCATTATGGTGGCTAGTCCAAAGGGGGATTCTTGCCAGGATTATATTACTACATTTCAAGCATTAGTGGCCTCTCATAGGAAGAAATGATGGTCAAAGGATACATAATCAATATTTGTTAAGAAGGCTGACAACATACCCCTTGTTGCCCTAACCATTAGATTCCATTTAACATCTTTGGCATTGATGAATCAAGCAATGGTGGTGAAGTTTACAAGAATGGTGTCATCCGCTAAATTGATGGAGGAGTGGACAGATAAAATCTAGAAACCAATGATAAAAGACATAATTTGTCTTTAAGCATGCGATACTAATTTTTTTTCCTTTTATTTTGGAGTTTAAAGAAGATTGAGATATGATTTTTAAGAACAACTCATATTTTTCGAGGGTTAGAGGAATACATTTAAACAAGTGGTCATTGGAATTTGACCTAGATGAAGACATCCCCTATGCGGTGCTAGTCTCGGTAAAGCTACCTAAACTCCCGCTTTCGTATTGGAGTGATGACTATTTAAAGGTTATAAGAAAAATTTTGGGAAGGTATTTGGATAAGGCTGAATCAAGGGATGCCAATTTTCATTTGCAAAAGATTTCGTGGAAGTTGATTTAGAAAAATGGCTTCCCTCATAAATTTATCTCACATAGGGGGATGGAGCCACTACCAAGTTTTATACTATGAATAAAAACCCTTCAAATTTCGGATATGTCATGAGTATGGGCACTTTTCCATGGATTGTAAGAAGGTTCAAACCAGAAAAAGGGAACAATTGAATGCAAATCCAAAAATCAATGGCAAACCCAGCGTGGGGGGGATGGTGGAACGGGGAGAAAAGGAAAGTTGATGACTAATAGAAACCCTACAATCCCAAATAGAAATGGAGCCACAACCTCAATGAACCCATTTGAGATCCTTCAATCGCAAGAAGAAACTAAATGAGAAGCATCACAAAACAATAAGAAAAAAGAGGATTCATAGGAGGAAGAATTAACTCCAAAAGAGGAGAAGTGGGGAATCTATGAAAAACACATAGAAAATAAATGATTTCAATGGAAAAGGAGCAATCTCTTCATAGGGCCCGGATCAACAATAAAAAATCTTTGGTTCTAGAACAAGTGGACAATTCCTCATGAAATAGGGAGCACGAAAGGAGAATCACGGCTATAATTCCAAAGAAATTACAGGAAAATATCGAAAAAGTATTGACTAGTTCGGAAAGAAAAAAGATGAAAAAGACATCCAAGAAACAAGAAGTACCAAAAGAGGACAAAGGAGGACTCTAAGAAGAAAAACTAAACAAAAAACTTGGAACTCAAACTCAAACCACTGAGGTCTTCAACGCCTCTGGTAATTAAATCATAAAAGTAGTGAGGATGGAATGTAAATGTATTTTGATATTGGGGATATTCTAGAAATTTTTTACATCAATTATGTGTATCAACCCCTATGGTAATTAAATCATAAAAGTAGTGAGGATGGAATGTAAATGTATTTTGATCTTGGGAATATTCTAGAATTTTTTTAACTGATATGGACAAAAATTTTTGTACCATGGGGATGGAATGTAATGTATTTTGACCTTGGGAATATTCTAGAAATTTTTTAAATGGTATGGATAGGAATTTTCGTGTTAGTGTCCATGATCAATCACAATCCTGCAAGGAATATTAATAATTTTGAAGAAATGTGAGGGTTATGGCATGATCCCAGCTTTGTTTTTTAATAAACTCTCATACTCATACTTTTCAAAAAAAAGAAACTAAGATCTATTTAGTTCTATAAATTAAAATAATGACTTATATTTGTAATGTAACTTTATATTTAAATTTAATTAATAAATATATAAAAATCAATATTTACAATAACATTTTCCTTCGGTTTATATTTTCCCATATCAATCATTTATATATTTAAATCAATATTATTTTATCACATTAAAAAATTCAAAAATAATAAAACATATTATTTGTAACTATAATATATTATCAGATTCTAATAAAATTATATTATCTAATATTTTATAATATAAATGATATTATTGAATAACCAAATAAATTTAAATTTTTAAATTAAATTTTCTCAGATACTTCAAAAATTAAATTCAATGGAGTGAAAATATTTTGAATTTTTTTTTGCATTGAATCCTAATATGCACTCTCATTATTCCAAATTGCTATCCACAAAAAAATCACAAGGACCATTTATTCTAAACACTTTAGGCATTAATAACATATTAATAAGATATTCTAGCGACCAACGTGTTGATGCAACTTTCGTTGAGAGTTGCATTATAGTGGAATTCTACACTTATTTATTTGGTTGAGCGTTTTCCTGCAAACTTGGTGTGCAAAATTACAATTTGTAAATGCCTTGTTTTTTAAAGGCAAATTTTATTTTAAATTTGGTAAAATAAATGTAAGAAGAATGTTTAAAATGTATTTATAAATGAATCTAACATTTTCGACCAATTTTGAATAAGCAAATTACGTAAATTTGTAATTTTAATCTCTATCTTCGATACATTTCAGATAAATTTGACTGAAAAATACACAGAGAAGTTACAAAACTTAAAATAACTAGACCAGAGTTTTTCTTGACTGAAAAATACACGGAGAAGTTACAAAACTTAAAATAACTAGACCAGAGTTTTTCTTCCTTTCACGATGATATGGAATTGGATTTGATATCATAGTTATCGAAATTCCGCCAAATTGACCAAAGATTCGATTGACACATTAATAAGCGATTTCGAATTCGGTACGGAGTATAGGGTCGATCACATATTCACTACCTTCTTTCGCCTGAATGCCTTGATACGCACCATTCTGTGTGGCGTGTTTAGCCGCCTCCGTAAACAAATAGGCAGAGGGTCATCATGGACAGTGCAAACGAGCAGGCATGGTTAATCTGTCTTCGAGGTAGGATCCGTAGGCTGTGGGATGCGGGTGATATTGGCCATCAGATTGAAAACAAAAAAAACCAGTGAATCAGCGCTTTGACAAACCCTCCCTATTTCGTTCGTAGTACCCATTTGAAACCCCATGTTACTGGAGTTGTATGACAGGTAGTGTAATTTGGAAGAAATGGTTATGAAACATAAACTTGACATAAAAACGTACACTGTTTCGTGGGGATTTCTTTGTGTGTGGGTATTGCCTTTGTTGATTTCTTTTTCCTTAGACCTAAGCCTTTGTGTATTCACGTTTAAATATCGAAGAAGCATGCAAACGTGTTATTAAAAAATTGAAACTTAGAATGGGGTTATACGCAAAGCAATAATTGCAGATTTGAGTAGGAATAGCAGGTAATCCATCTAGCGATATAAATAATAAAGCGAAATCATATAACCTTATGCTTCTTGTTACTACTTTGGTTCATAGCTCGAGATCATTTACATAGAGATCATGGCACTTACGTTTCATGGCTCGAGATCAGGGCAGGGCATTTACGTAGAGATCAGGGCAGGGCATTTCTCAGCTTTTTCCCAAGGTACCTTGACCAAGCTTTGGCCTCAGCACGTTAATGCTGCTGTGTCATTTACTGTAGTGTAGTCGAGCGCAGAGTCGATTCCAGCACCTCGAATTGTTGTAACGAATTGATCAAAGAAACAACATACGAATATAAAATATATAGTAGTCTGAAAATGATTAATTTTTCTGTTTCATCTTGATCTTTATCAATGTCAGACGGTGGCATATCCGTTAATCGCTCTGAAAACTTGAAGCCTAGAGTACTAAAATTTGTTGTTGCAGCTGCTGTGTCGTTTACTGTAATTCGAGCACAGAGTTGAGCAAGGTGAAGATGGTCCGTTAGTAAAGGGACAGGTATCATAGTTCCAAAACGCATCGTAATCGTCGGAGGCAGTTAGTGCCTGATTCTTGCTAGAGTTTCCATGACTTATGATGATCCAACGACGTAAAGGTTTTTAATCGTCTAACATAAATATCGATGGCTCACAACGATGACACTTAAGGGAATTGAAAGGGACATGTACCATAGTTCTAAACTGCATCGTAATTGTCGGAGTCGGTTAGTACCTCGTTCTTGCCGCAGTTTCCATGGCTTGCAATGATCCAACGGTGTAAAGGCTTTTAATCGTCTAACATAAAGATCGATGGATCACAACCGGACATGTTGATACTTGAGAGAATTGATCTCAGAGGGAAACGCCTTATGGCGTAAAAGTAATCTAAAATACACTATATAATAAAATAAAAATAAATTTCTATAATTAAAAAAATTGTTATTGAAACTACTCATTTTTATTATCCAAGAATATTTACATTTATATATATTTTTATTATCCACGTATATTTACATTTAGATATGTAATATATATAGTGTATGTAAATTTATAAAATTTAAAGATATAAAAGGTGATAGAATATTTTTGTATAAAAGTAATTTTAATTTTAATTACACGTGGCTTTTTATATAAAAGAGTTTTTTTTAAATCGATATTTATTTATTATTTTTCTTTTATAAATGATGTAAAGGTTTATTTTAATTTTAATTATGTGTTGTTGTTTTTGTAAAAGAGTGGTATTAGTTTTTGTGGTAGGCATGACTTGGATTATAGTAATTGGGAGTTAATATTAGTTTTGGCCAATTATTATGAGGAATATCCAAAAAAAATTTATGAGTTATAATGTGTTTTCATAATACAATTGATTTAGCTTTTTCTCTGGCCTTTTCCCGAAACTAACAGACCAAAAATATATGTTATATTACGATAGTATTTTGAAAAAAGTAAACTAATGTTAGAACTAGCATTTGCAGCCAAGGATGCAAAGGAAACGCCGTAAGGCACAATATGTGTAAGAATATTGAAACGTGAATAGACTATAGCAGGTTTTTTGTGAAAGGAAGGGGCGTCGATGACGAGTTTTAATTTGAGGAAGGCATGCCGAAACCGCTGAAAAGGAATGCAAGTAGCTGCAAATATGCATTGAACCTGTCTAGAGGCCTTTGTTTGTTGCCGGTAAAAATTGTGGAGTTAAAGGTGAAGACAAATGAATGAATCAACGTGAACAACAACCGGGCAACCATATTGATTTGGACAGGGCCACCCAAGAAATGATTATCCAAAACGAAAATTAAATTAGTAGGAAGATATATCGAAAACATGTAGTATATTAATTAAGGTCAATTGATTTTGTCAATAGAATATGTTAAAACCCAATGACAATGAAATGGGCGTGAGGATATAAACTATCAAAATGGTATTGATCTTGAAACATCCCTTTTTAAGTTTCAAATGGAAAACAAAAATAGGTGCGAGGACTCAAAATATCAAAATGGTATTTGATGTTGAAACATCCTTTTTTAAGTGTGAAAGGAAAAATACAAATAGTGTATTGTAACATCCTTTTTCCAAGTTTGAAATGAAAAACACAAATAGTTGTGAGGACACAAGCCATGAAATGGTAATTGATGTTGAAACATCATTTTTTAAGTTTGAAATGAAAAATACAAACAGTGAATTGTAACCAGATAGGTCCGAGAAGGAACACAATAGCGTAAAGAAGATTGTGCTTGTCATTCCATATTTGAAGTTGTAGGGAAACATGGTGGAGGAAGCGAAGACATGAAGAAGCAGCAATGGACCTGCGAAATGTATGTTTTGTTAGAATTAGGAATATGTAAACCAGTTGCGGAAATGTATCAGTAATACTTTGCAGGCGAACTGTGTCAAAATGAAGCTAGAAGTAATGGAAATGAAGTTACCTTTGCTATGGGGATCCATATATTGCTAGTGGAAAATGCATGGTGAATAACGGCAGGCTGAACACCACTTGGAGGTTAATGCGCAGTTGAAGTTGCATTTTTTTTTCTTGCCAGGCTACTTGTCATTGTGTAGGTAGGTTATTTCTGATTCCATGTAGCCTGTTGCAGAAGAAAGAAAAGGTTAGAATGAGATGTATAGACAATATAAAGACATTCTAATATTTGATCATTTGACCAACATTGATTAAAGTTGGTTGATTTTGAAAGATATGAAAAGCACGCTATGAAATAGAATTAGGCAACTAAATGGAGGGAACCTTTTATTGATGTCAAAGCATGGGTTGTAGCAGAATATCTGGAGGCGGCATTGAACGAAGAATGTCTTCTGCGTGTTTTCTGCGAGTAATGTTTTTGTTGTCCTTCATTTTACTGTAACGATCGAAACTGAATGCGGGGTTAATCCGTAGAGCCTGTAGAGAAGGGACTCTTGAAAGAGCTGTGAATGTGAGACCTTGACGTTCTGTTTTTCCAATGTCAATTGTTGCCTTTGGAAGTGTCATACCTTGAGATTTATGTATGGTTAAAGCCCAAGCCATCTTCAATGGAATTTGTGTATGTACATTTCTTTTTACTGCTGCAATAGGTAAGTGAGTGGGGTTTCTTTCATCCCAAGGAGGCCCCATGTATTTGGGAAAATCCACGACAACAAATGCTGGAATTTGTGGTGGTGCAGTCGATTCTTTGTAAACGATGGTTACAATTTTTCCAAGGGAACCATTAACAAGTCCGGCCGAAACCCAAAGGTTGGAAGTTAGCATAACTTTTTCGCCATTGCATAGCAATACAATTCGCTCAAGTTGCTCGTCTTCAGAGGAAATACTGGAATATGTGTTGTCATCTTCAACAATGGATCTTGCAATCGGAGTGTTTAGAGATTTCATCATTTGCTTATTATGGACCATTGTTTGAGCATTTGTTGGAAACAAATGCATGGAATCCTGGAATGAACATATTTCTTCCTCTGACAAAAAGGAATCTATGCGCGACATGAGTATGTTGTAGTCGTCGATTGTTGGATTTGCATCTCTAATGTTCTGGAGAATGTTCCTGAAAGTAACCTGTGCAATGTCATCGCCTTGTTGACGAAATATCGTGTCTAATGTGATGACTGTGTTGAAGGTTTTCCACAGTGCGCTTCCATGGCTCGTCCCTGCATATAGAGGAATGTCTTTGACGGGTGGCAGCTAACCGAGATCACCAACCAATATTATGGAACAGCCACCGAAAGGGGTGTTTCTTTGGTGGGGAAATGCTTCGCGAAGACGTTCATCAATATGGCTGAGAAGCTTTGGCCCAATGAAGCTCATTTCATCGATTAGTATGTATCTTATATGTTTGAGTTCTTCTTGGAATTTTGCAAGAGCATTACCTTCTAAGGGCGTAAGATCCTTTAAAGGAAGGTGCAGAGCAGAATGGATTGTCGATGCTTGTATGTTGAAGGCGGCAATCCCTGTAGGAGCGAGGAGCATGATCGGCGAAGGTTCCGGGCTTGCTAGGCCCATGAACATATCTTTGATGCAATTAATGAGGATGGATTTTCCCGTACCAGCAGTGCCTTGTATTATCATTCTGAGAGTGGGTAAATAATCCTTACTAGAAAAATGAGTAGAAATAATATTTAGAGCTTTTCTTTGCATTAGAGATAATGTAGTAAGGGTCGCCAGGATATGTTGATGTGTTTGAAGAATGTGGTGGATGGAGCGGCTATTCTCAATGAATTGTATTGCATTATTTTGTAGATCCAACGGGATAGTGGTATGAGTCCAGTTATGGGTGTCATCAAAGCCACGAAGACCAAGCATGTCAAGGTCATTTATGAGAAGCTGATTTGTTGGGTGTAATTGGGAAAGTAATTCCCATTCATTTATTTCCATGGTTTCCACTGCACTGGTTTCATTTATAGCTGAGGTATCATCTGTGACAAATTCAATATCAGATAGAGTGCGGTGTTGATGCCAAGGATTGTAGAATGGACGAAATGTTTCCCAATTTGCGGTGAATTCTGCAGCAGAATCTCCTATATCTTGGACGATGTGGCGAAAAGGTTTGTATAGCATAAGTTCAACCCTGCAAAAGTCAGCGTAACAAGGTTCAGTTGTGGATGGTATGGAGGAGTAACGTGGTATGACCCGAACAATTGCTTTTGTAGGCCTTTGTTTCCATTTGTTTGTTTTGCGACGAGGATCATATGACCAGGACCTTGCTAATTCTATTAGTGATGTGGCCTCTAGGGTGGAAGGACGTTGGATATATGTGTCTATGATGTGTGGGGATGTAGTGGAGGCGGAGATCGTTTGCAGAAGGCGCATAAGAATTTTCTGGCTTACATTTAAAGAAACAAATGGCCGGCTACATAATGTTAAGGGCAATTTTTGCAGCATATGGCAGGTTTCCTGTGCTCCAATGTCACGATCAACAAGGGTTTTTGCAAGAAATTTTCGAAATGCGGATGTTGCTGGGTCGGCAGTGGGTGAAGCAAGGACAATTCTACGTAGCATTTGGTGGAAGCTTTCAGATTTTTTTTTCTGCTTTGGATGCATATTTGGCGATATATTTTTGCACAACGTGTATGGAGAGCACTGGTTGGCAGTCAACATTTGCACGCCAAATAGATAGGATGGTTGGGTTATGGCTATTGAGTCGATCATCATTGCGAGTAGGGGTGTATGTTTTTTGGCCACTGGAGTCAATGAATAAGGCCGATTTTGGGTGTAATTCCCACGGTGCTTTATAACGACATTGGAGTGAGGACCCTTTTTTTCTTAGGCACGTGCTTTCCGAGCATTTTGTGTGATGTTCAACACAGTTGACGAGTTGTTCATAGTCACTGGAAGGATTGGTACTAAATATTTGCTATGTGGACAATAGACAAGGGTCTTTGGGATCTGGCCAAGCATTTGGTTGGTTCGAAGTTGAAGGAGCACGAGGGTTCCAAGCGATAATATATTTGTCGAAGAACTGCCTTGCAATATCTACTGCTTCTGTGTCTTCCCAGTTGAGGCTCTCCATATCAGGTGCATATTCGATCCAAAGGAAACCGTGGATGTGAGCAGACCCCCTATGTTGCCATTCATACCTATCAATACAAGGATATGGCTATTCCAGAATTCTGACAGACATAAGCAAAGCTATTGAAGTTTGTATCTAAGATTTTCTAGAGTCTGTTCACTAGAAACAAGACAGCCATGATGGCACCACTTTGCACTAGTCTAACACAAAGGAAAAAAAGTTAAATTATCAAGAAATCATATTTATAACTAAATCATTTCAATCGGGAAATAGTTTTGAATTAAATTTATAAGACCCTGTAGCTGCTCAGTGGTTACTGTACAATTGATGGAAGAGGATTCTCTAGCATGGTCCATGGAAGGAATAGAAATGAAGTAAAAAAATTCGAAAGGAGATTAAGGTTGTTACCGGAGATGAACAAATACAACAAATATCCAGAAATGTCCTTCAACGCTAAAAGTTGAATCGCCAAATGACAAAACAAAGGAGGCCAAGGCAAAATATCTGTATTTCAACATTGCTGCGTGAGTAACCAACATAAGCTGCACAGTGGTATGCAAATTAATAGCCTAAGCGCGGAAAATCCCCAATAAATCCACACAAGCTAATCCTCAATATTTTAACATAAAAAATTAAATTTAAGAGATTATCACTTTATATTATATAAATTCAACATTCCTTTGTAAAATATATTATTTATTAAAAAAATATATCATACATCGTTGTACCATTAATAAATATAGTGCAGAACTTAAATAACATATTAAATATTTAATTTGAAAATAATTTGAAAAATTAAATGTAACTAAACAACATCAATAAAGAAAGCATTCAAAAACAAATTAAATTAAATACCTGAAGGCTGAAGTCTGAATCAATAGTGAAGGCTGAATCAATTGTAAGGATCTATCCCTGTGCATTTGAAAAAAGTTCACTACAGATGATATGAATTTTTTTTAGTTGTAATTTATTATCAGCCTAGATCTATGTCATCGTCATGAGAATTTCCTTCCTTCTTTGAATGGACTCTAATTCTGTGGATGCAATTTTAATGTATATATACTAACTATTGCTTCAATAATGCAAACAGAGGTGATAGCGTTGTTAAATTGGGACAATTTCAAAAGTATAAAGAGATGTAGTTAGTGTTGATAAATTGAACATAATTTTAAAATATATGTACATTTGAATTCAGTGTTTCAACATTATCAGTTTTTTAAGGGAGAATACAACATTATTTATTAAAACAAATAAAAAGCATAAATATAATCTCAACAAGAGAATTGATTAGCTTTATATAGTATTTCAACATTATCAGTTTTTTAAGGGAGAATACAACATTATTGATTAAAACAAATAAAAAGTATAAAGTATAATCTCAATAGTGAATTGGTTAGTTTTAAATTCCTTACCAGCAGGCAAATGTCCAGAGTAAATTCCGTACCAGCAGGCAAGTGTCCAGATTACTTAAGCAAAGGCAATTGTGGAGGTTGAATCCCTGTACATTGAAAAAAAAAAGAATTAAACTAAAACAATTAACAATTGTGAAGAATGAATCACTGTGTATTAAAAAAAATAAACTAATGCAATTAACAATAGTGAAGGCTGAATCAATTGTAAGGATGTATCTCTGTGCATTTGAAAAAGGTTCAGTACAGATGATATGAATTTTTTTTAGTTGTAATTTCATGTACTGAATTTCAACTTTATCCATAAAATTTTATTATTATGTAGAACTCCACCTCGAATTATATTATCCATACATAAATATTACTGTCTATAAGTTTTTTAATACTATCGGAACGTCTTTAATGCCTAATTCTCAAATCCGTTCTCAAATCCGTCGAGGAACTTGTTCTCCTGTGTGCTAATATGGATCAATTTGAAACACTTGATACCATCAGTATTCGAATTACTTTGATTTGCAGAGCTGAGATGCGCTGAGATTAATGGTACACTGATGGTTCTCATACATGTAGAATCAAATTACATATAAAGTTGTAAGTAAATAGATTACGAAATTAAAGAATTTTACTCCGAAAAGTAAGTTTTTTAAATGATCAAAAAACTTTATGCATTCTACCAGGGATGGAGAAAGTTTTCAACCATTCTACGTCTTCAATGTTTCATGACAAAAAGTGTTGGAAGATTTTAATTATTTCCTACGATTATGTAGTGGAATATTTTTTCACTAAAATTATATTTTATTCTGATGCTTCTTCTGGAAATATGCTAATTTAAACCAATATAATAATAAAACATAAGACTGTGAATTTCCATTTCAAGGCATGCACTGTTTATGTTTATGATGCTGTTCAATTCCATTTGCTAATGGATGCTCTCAGGCATACTAGAACAAATTTCCTCATTCTTTTCCCTTTATCAAATCTCAGACGGAGAATGCATGCACCTGCCTTTTGCAAGCAAGATGTGAAGTTATGGCTTCCTATTTTTTACGATGGCAGTCGATTCTATGGAAAACGTGTCGTACTATTAAATGGATATGATTTTAGTGCAGAGCAATTCAATCCAGCCTTTGAAAGCTGTCGATAATGATTCATAGTCGTAACTGTTGCAATCCACTCGTCGACAACAATATTATTTTTGACTACTAATCGAATTGACGAATATTATTGTTGAAATTGCAAAAGATAAGAAAGGTGCTTTATTGGTTACCTGAGGCTGAGGAGTCATATTTTTTTATTTTCGCTGGTTAAGTGTTCATATTTTGAGTGCATACAAAGAATCTAAATGACGTCTCACATCAACCTATCATACTATCATACCCGTGCTTTAAAAAGTCTTTTCTGGAGAATATTTTAGAGGCTTTGTGGATTGTTTTGCTTATTTAACCATCGTTACAGCTTATCAAATAGAAAAATCTAATCAGCGAATAATTGAATGTTATCATGCAGGACTTGTTTGGATGATTCAACCAAGATGGGACGAAGATAGTAAGAGGAAACCGAATGCACGAGTCGATCCCTCGAAGTCAATGTTGGAATTTCAAATTTCTGTTAATGTAATTCGATACAGTGATTATTCTTGTTTAAGCTTATTTTTAAAACTATTCTTCAAGAATAATGGTAGAAGTTACCCTACAGAGGTAAATATAAGGACTGTAGAATTTATAACATCAAATCAGGGACAAGCATGGAATAAATGAGTGCCTAACAAATCCTTGATTGATTAAGAACGTGTTAATTGAAAAACAGTGGCAAGCAATTTTAATGAAACATAGCACTATTGATGTAGGGATTCTTAAATGGGAGCTTAATCCATCTTAATCTTTATCTATAAATGTTTATTATAATTTTTAATTTCTTCCTATTGTCTAGATTTGTTTCCCCATTATTATCTAGAATTATGTCTACAGCTTAATGCCAGTCATGAGTAGATATTTTAATCCATAAAATTTTATTATTATGTAGAACTCTACCTCGAATTATATTATCCATACATAAATATTACTTTCTAAAGTTTTTTAATACTATCTGAACCCCTTTAATGCCTAATTCTCAAATCCCTCCAAGAACGTGTTCTCCTCTGTGCTAATATGGATCAATTTGAAACACGTGATACCATCAGTATTAGGATTACTTGGATTTGCAGCCCTGAGATTAATGGTACACTGATGGTTCTCATACATGTAGAATCAAATTACATATTTGGAAAGTTTCAACATAATTTTACCTTGACATGCCGGTAGTAGCCTGGCATTTCTTACAAAGGAGTAAAAATATTTGAATTTTGAAGGTTCGGATGAGTAAAATTCCATGCTCATTGAGAAGGCAAAGTATTTGGAGTCCTTCTGATGGCAAAGATAGGCAGTGAAATGTTTGAGCTTCTGCCAAAGAATTTATTTATTTATTGTAAAATATTCAAAGCCCTTTTGGCAATAGAAAAGTACCTAGTTTTCAGTTCTTCTACGACATAGTATCTGAAGTCCAGATGTAAAATGGGAAATGCCCATTAACAAAAAAATGATTCAAATGCCTTCAACTGTCTATAGGCATACTATTTCAACTATAGGTTTTTGAGGGTGGAGGAATTCCAATCAGTAAATTCACTGCAGGATTTAGGTTAGTTGACCTAGAATTATTATTTCTGATACAATGATTCTGATTATCAGCCTGCAATAAATATGCCCTCCCCATTTCTGGAATGTAGCTAGCTTATAGGCTACAGCACTCTCAAAAGTGCCCTACATAAATTCACATATATATATAGCAAAATAAACCAATTAATATGATTGAATTTTTATTAGTACAGAAAACCAAAAGAACAGATATTGAGAAATTTTTAGTATCATATTTATCTTATATTAAAAAAAATCCTTACATCAATATTAGATTTCAAGCTTGAACCGCTTTAAATGGGAGTTTAATCCATCTTCATCCTGATCTATAAATGTTTATTATAATTTTTTATTTCTTCCTATTGTCTAGATTTGTCTCCCCAATATTATCTAGAATTATGTCTACAACTTAATGCGAGTCATGAGTAGATATTTTAATCCATAAAATTTTATTATTATGTAGAACTCCACCTCGAATTATATTATCCATACATAAATATTAATGTCTATAAGTTTTTTAATACTATATGAACGCCTTTAATGCCTAATTCTCAAATCCCTCCAGGAAGGTGTTCTCCTGTGTGCCAATATGGATCAATTTGAAACACTTGATACCATCAGTATTTGGATTACTTGGATTTGCAGCGTTGAGATTAATGGTACACTGATGGTTCTCATACATGTAGAATCAAATTACATATTTGGAAAGTTTCAACATAATTTTACCTTGACATGCAGGTAGTAGCCTGACATTTCTTACAAAGGAGTAAAAATATTTGAATTTTGAAGGTTCGGATCAGTAAAATTCTGTGCTCATTGAGAAGGCAAAGTATTTGGAGTCCTTCTGATGGCCAAGATAGGCAGTGAAATGTTTGAGCTTCTGCCAAAGAATTTATTTATTTATTGTAAAATATTCAAAGCCCTTTTGGCAATAGAAAAGTACCTGGTTTTCAGTTCTTCTACGACATAGTGTCTGAAGTCCAGATGGAAAATGGGAAATGCCCATTAACAAAAAAATGATTCAAATGCCTTCAACTGTCTATAGGCATACTATTTCAACTATAGGTTTTTGAGGGTGGAGGAATTCCAATCAGTAAATTCACTGCAGGATTTAGGTTACTTGACCTAGAATTATTATTTCTGATACAATGATTTAGATTATCACCTTGCAATAAATATGCCCTCCCCATTAAACATTATAAAATTTTAGAATTTTTGATGGTTGATCTGAAACACTGCAATAAAATTATGAAATTTATCTTTTCCTAGGAAAAGAGGGATCTCAATGGAAAGAAGTGTTCCTCTTTCTAAAAGTTCGAGGAAGACAGAAAGGAAGGTCTGTCCATGGAAATTGGGAGGACACTTCCCATGAGTAATTCCTGAGCTGGACATGTGCGAGTGGAGATTCTGGAGATGGTATTGGATGGACGATGGTATTGGATGGATGATGGTCCCCATCCCTGATACTTGATTCTGATAAACTGTACATACCCCTCTGGAGTGGAAGCTCGGGGAAAGAAAAGGATGTAATTTCCCTTCTCACGGTAGGTAGGATCAGATTCAGGTTCAAATCGAATGAACATATTAGTAGCTAGTTCTGTTTGATGTTGTTTAGTTTCATTTTAATAAGGTAATGATTCGTATTCTTTTATGTGAATTGTCTTGGAGAAAACGTTTGAAATAAGCACTGGCACAGTGATGAATGATGGAAATTTCTATTAAGACCATAATTAAGTAGTGTCTATGGTCGAAAGTAACAATATTGAAGAATAATTAAGTTTGTTGCAGTGTAGTATGGCTTCACGTGCTAAGAACATTTGAGAATGGAATCCCTAGGAACAAATAACAAATTATCTTCCACTTATTTTCCGTAGCATGGAAACAATTACATCGGGAATTAGGACGGCTAAGTTGGGTTTGTCCAGCTGGACTATAAAATAACGTGTAAGGTTTTCGGTAAACAAGTCTAGGTGACTGTTCAAGTTATGGGTCTGAGTGACTACTCAAGCCTGTTATTAGATTATTCTTGTTTAAGCCTATTTTTAAAACTATTCTTCACGAATAATGGTAGAGGTTACCCTGCAGAGGTAAATATAAGGACTGTAGAATTTATAACATCAAATCAGGGACAAGCATGGAATAAATGAGTGCCTAACAAATCCTTGATTAAGAACGTGTTAATTGAAAAACAATGGCAAGCAATTTTAATGAAACATAGCACTATTGATGTAAGGATTTTTAAATGGGAGCTTAATCCATCTTCATCCTTATCTATAAATGTTTATTATAATTTTTAATTTCTTCCTATTGTCTAGATTTGTCTCCCCATTATTATAACCAACATAAGCTGCAGAGTGGTATGCAAATTAATAGCCTAAGCGCCGAAAATCCCCAATATAATCCACACAAGCTAATCCTCAATATTTTAACATAAAATTTTAAATTTAAAAGAATTATCACTTTATATTATATAAATTCAAACATTTTCCTTTGTACATTATATTATTGTAATTAAAAATATATATCATACATCCTTGTACCATTAATAAATATAGTGCAGAACTTAAATAACATATTAAATATTTAATTTGAAAATAATTTGAAAAATTAAATGTAACTAAACAACATCAAT